>JAQIXO010000345.1:0-22535 GCA_034700305.1 Protaphorura armata
CACTCTAACCAGATGTGCTCCCGCCCGCCGCCAGTCTGGATTCTGGCGCTTACCTTTAGAAGTACACGGAGCCTATTAAAGTACAAATGTAATACAAATAAAATGCTTTTCATTTTGTATACTTTAATGAATTTGTGAGTTCAATGATTTCATCTTGGATTAAAGTCTCCATGGTTCCTTTGCCGAAACCATAGTCTTTGAGATTTCTTAAGGTGAATCTCCGTTGCTCCATCCATGTATCACCGGTCGCACCAATTATACCTGAGAATTGTAGATGTTTGTTAAAAACTAGGACAAAAATAAAGTATTTTTGCTCGATTATGTTTGCTCAACCCTAGAAATTCTCTTCAGGTTTTATCCACAGGTAGTAAAAACAACACTGGGAAAAATGATTGATGAAACGCAAAAGTAATAAGAAAAATAGACTTTCCGTAACTAAATGGTGCCCTAGTACCACAAAATGTGCGCACTGTTTAGTTACGCCAGGTTATTTTCCCATTTTTCCCACTTTACCGGGAAAAATGGCAAAAAATATATTTTTCCGGGGAAAAACCAAACACTGGTAAAGGGTGTTCCAAAAATCCAGTAATGTCACTTAAGAAATACTCACCTCTCTGAGCACCCCAACTCCGTTCACGAAGAATCCGCAAAGGAGGACGCCCAGCAAATCGGTCATCTTTGAAAGCCTCTTTGATTGTACTCAACCCATTGAGTATAACAACACTATGTACATATTTAATTACAAATGAGCGCCAACATAACCTCACTGAATTTTCAGGATAAAGGCAGAGACACCTTACGGATAATTTGCAAAAAATAGGCTGAACACAGGTCCATATTTTTTGCTTAATTCTGCCAATCCCTTCTCTGGTGGGAACGCGAGGAACGGTAGGTATCCCAGTATCGGTACTCCGGTTGGTCCTGGCAATCGCGTAATGTAAATTATACAGAGTAGTCGGCAAAATGTCGTCGATATCGTGGAATACAAAATACAATACATGCATGGGTGCAAATTCAGGGCAATATTTATGAATCACCCTATACATTATCAAAGCCTGCATTTCTCACTCAAATAATTTTTTACTGTTACCTGGAGGAAAATTAGGTGGTCGCCTTTGAGTGAAATAGTAAAGGAGAAGAATGAGTAAAACTGATACGATTAAAATCTCGTAAATCATTTTTCACTAGTAAATTAATTTTAACCCTGAAATTGAAATGGACAAATAAATATTATTTTGTGATGCAGAAGAATACAATACTAATAACTGATGCACACGTCGCCGTTGCCACAACGTGTCCAGAACTGGTCTGACCTGACAGCCCCAGCCTAATCCTGACTTAATGTTGTTAGTATTATAATGTAACAAAAAACTGGTTGTCTGTAATGTATAATGTAATAGAAAAAAACTCGACAAAAAACAAATTCTCGGAAATCATTTTTCACTAGCAAATTATTTTTAACACAGAAATTGGAATTGACTGCATAATAAATATCATTTTCTAATGAAAAAGGACGCAATACGACGTGGCCAGGCGATTGTCAGTCCAAACTGTGGCAGCCTAATCGCTAAAACCAAAAACTGGTTTTCTGTAATGTATAATAATGTAAGTAGAGTAAACTCTTATGAGACATTGTTGTGTGTATGAACATGAACGTACATTTTCAAAGAAAAATCATGCCAAGTCACACACACTAACATTTCTCAGAATGTTATAGGAAAATGCTGTTTTCATTTTCAAGGAATATTTCATTGCTAATTAAACCTGTACAATAAGAACAAGGGAATTTACACGGAAAATATAAGACAATTGGTACAGGAAAATAATTAATTATTCTATTTACTGTGATGTATTCAACAGCCCCTCCAACTATACATTATAAATTTGTCCATCTTCAAAAGTATATTTATGACTTGTAATGTAACTTGTATGGCATTTTGATTTTGACATAATAAATAAATTCTCTGACTCTGACTCTCTTAATTTTTCAGCCTAAAATATTACTTTTTGACGTAAAACTGCTAGCAGAACCATAATGCTGTAAAGACGCGCAAACATGAAAGGCTTTGTGTGCAAAAATCTGCAAAATCATTCAGGGTGCATACTCAAAGTATGATGTACAATGTACAGTCCATTTTGCACGTAATTCATTCATTACACTAATTATTCGTATTCGGACAAGTTCAAAAGACGATCTCACTGTCTACGTCACTATTTATGAAATAATGACTTGCATCTTTAGCCATTATTGTCATAATTTTTTGTTTTAATATGAATTTTTTTAAATAAAAAAAACTAGGTTTATTCATATTAGACCGTTACAGCCGTGTAATAAAAAAACTATTAAAATTATGACGTGGAGTCGTAGAAACTCAATCGTCACGGAATCAAAATACAAAAGAAACTTGGTACCGATTTTGATGCCTATCGGGTTCCAACCCGATTTTACATCGTGCGTGCATTCTGCTCTTTTAAAAACGCGTATATAAAGCTATACCAATTTAGATTTTTCAACACATTCCTTATTCAACTTTCTGAAACCAAAGTTTCTCCTAAACTTTAAAATCGTCGTATTGTCAGGAATTTTTATTTTTGAAATGAAACCAATTTTAATCGCCATTTTTATTGTGGTGAGCTGTGTAGCATATGCTCAAAGCGACGAGACGTCCAAAGATTTTCAAAGTCAAGTTGAACCAGTTGAAGGTGGTAAGTTCTTTTAATTATCTACTAATTAATTAAAATATCACGTCCTGCAATCGTCAGGAAGTTTAAAAAGTCCTAAACTATGAAATTTGTACATGAACAGATTCATCCACAGATAGAGATCAAACCAGATCTTCAGATGAAGAAGATTCCGAGAGAGTCAAACGTAAGAGTGGTGGAGGTGGTCGCGGTGGTGGTCGTGGTGGTAGTCGTGGAGGTGCTCGTGGCCGTGGGGGTACCTTAGGTGGTCGAGGTGGATTTGGCGGTTCCGGTCGAGGCGGGTATAGCGGACGAGGATTCGGCGGATATGGACGCGGGTATGGACGAGGATACGGCTACGGTGGATTCGGCGGCAACCGAGGAGGATTTGGCGGATACGGTCGACGAGGGTTTGGTGGATACGGTTATGGTTATGGATACGGAAGTAAGTAATAATTAAGTTGTTATCAGGTCTCTTGTACGTTTATTTAGATATTTTGAAATTACTAATTATTTTTTAAATATTTCATAGAGTAAACCAATGGATCTGATGATCATAACCAGAGTGTCTATAATATAATATAAGGATTTGGATTCACCGCTGCAGTAGTACGCAGCGCAGTGCGAAACACTAAAGAAATTTGAACAAATGTAAAATACTTCTTCGTGTATTTCTTGTAAATCTAAGTATTTCTCTATAATATTCGATGTCTTAGTTAATTAAGCCATTGTACCACCAATTATTGTTCAAACTTAAAAATCAAATAAAATGTAAAATATTCACATCAATTACGAGAGCAGTTGAATACTGAATGAACTGAATAGACTCTAGGTTTTTTGTCAACCTGCTTGTTGTATCTCAAAACAAAGTTTTTGCACAAGAACTTATACTCTCGTAGAAACGGATCCCGTCCGATGCTTCACTTTACATGGGTCTGAGGACGACTCGAAATCACGGAGATTAAGAGGATGAAAATTAAGGATGAAATGTTGTGAGGGACTCTCACTTCGACTCCTGTTGTGTCAAAGTCAGAGGTTGAACTGAAGGACACAGTGATTGAAATATCTGTCATGTGATCGGGGCATTGTATTGAGGGATTTGCGTGTTTCATCTGTCATCTCCGTTTTCAATGTAAGACTTTTGGCATTTTCAATGTCCATAAATTCCCTTGAGTTGGTAACAGATCGTCCAAAAGTCATGCTGGATTATTGGTTACGCCCATGAACAAATGTCAAGACAAATAGCATGTCAAGCAGGTAGACGGGAGAATTTACTTAAGGTGTCCATCTAATGAAGAGAATTTATCCTGTTGATTTAGACATTTAATTAATAGGTGAAAGAGGAAATATAAATTAAGTAATCAATATTTAATTAGAAATATAATACATGTAAAAAAATGATTATCCTTTCGTATACTTTAATGAACGTACATATTCAAAGAAAAGTCATGTCAAATCATCTATTTCGCGCGACATTTCTTAAAATGTTATAGGAAAACGCTGTTTTCATTTTAAAGAAATATTTATTTGTTAATTAGACTTGTAATGTAAAGAACAAGGGAATTTTACGTGGAAAATAATTAATTATTCTGTTTACATGTATTCAGTAGCCACTCCAACTATATACTAAAAATTTGTAAATCTTCCAAAGTATATATTTATGACTTGTAACTTGTATGGCATTTTGACATTAATAAATAAATTCTCGGACTCTGGCTCTTTTAATTTTTTAGCCTAAAATATTACGCTTTGACGTAAAACTATCAGAATCATAATACTGTAAAGACGCGGAAACATATGACGTAGATTTTCTTTAATTTTGTTAATTAAGTATCGAATTGTATGGGTATATATCTGGTAGCATTACCATACTGCTGTACTACACCTATTTGTAATGAACGGTTTTTGTGTGCAAAAATCTGCAAAATCATTCAGGGTACAAGTTATACAAAGTGTGATGTACTGTGTTTTTTTTTACATACTTCATTCATTACACTAATTATTCGGACAAATTCAAAAGACCATCTCACCGTCTACGTCACTATGAATGAACGGCTGGCATCTTTAGCCATTATTGTCATAATTTTTTGTTTTAATATGAATTTTTTTAAATAAAAAAAAACTGTATTATACATCATATTAGACCGTTACAGCCATATAATAAAAAAAAACTATTAAAATTATGACGTGGAATTGTCACTAATCAAAATACAAAAGAAACTTGGTACCGATTTTGATGCCTATCCGGTTCCAACCCGATTTTATTTTACATCGTGCGTAATGTACTGCTCTTTTAACAACGCGTATATAAAGCGATACCAATTTAGAATTTTCTACACATTCCATATTCAGCTGACTGGAACCGAAGTTTTAAACAAACACATAAATTTTCAAATCAGTTCTGTCAGAAATTTATAATTTCGAAATGAAACCCGTGTTAATCGCCCTTTTTATTGTCGTGAGCTGTGTGGCATACTGGCATATGCTCAGAGCGAGGAGACCTCCAAAGATTTTTAAAGACAAGTTGAACCAGTTGCAGGTGCTAAGATTTTTTAGCTACTAATTCGGTGGGCAAAAATCTACGGTTCCATTTTATTAAATGCCTCCGTTGGCGTAATCTGAATTTTGTGTACATGAGCAGATTGATCCACAGATAGAGATCAATCCAGATTTTCAGATGGCGAAGATTCCGAAAGAGTCAAACGTAAGAGTGGTGGATGTGGTCGCGGTGGTGGTCGTGGTGGTAGTCATGGGAGTTCTCGTGGCCGTGGGAGTACCTTAGGTGGTCCAGGTGGATTTGGCGGTTCCGGTCGAGGCGGGTATGGCGGACGCGGATTCGGCGGATACGGCTCCAACCGAGGATTTGGCGGATACGGTCGACAAGGATAAGGATACGTTTATTGTTATGGAAACGGAAGTAAGTAATAATTAAGTTAATAAATTAGTAAAATATTTATAAATATTTCAGAGTAAACCAATTAATCAATGTATCGTATGATCATAACCAGTGTCCATAATAGGAGGATTTATTTTGACTCACGGAATAACACTAAAAATAGGAATAAATGTAATACTTCTGCATATTTCCTTTTAAATCTACATTCGTATTTCTCTGTGTCTGATGTTTTACTTAATTAAGCCTTAAACCACCAATTAATGTTCAGAAGTCAAAAATCAAATAAAACAAAACGATTCACATAAATTGCGCGAGTAGTTGATCTCATTAATTGGAAAGCACCAACTTCTATATGAATTATTATATAAACTAGTAAACGTGCCTGTCAAAACTTCACGGATTTATTATACAGCATGGATTGGAATGCACGGTGACCACCAACTCATTTATTAAGTCAGCACTTATACAGGTTTTCGGGTCGAATCCAATAATACGATACATAGAAATACATAAAGTATATGTTACAGCCAATTTAGTCTAAACACTAACGTAAGTAAGGTATCAGAGAGTTGTCAATAGTTCGCAAAATTTTACAACACGGTGTATTGCTTGGGAGTTACGTTTTCGATTGTTATGTATAATTTCATTCAGATTGTGAATTGAGAGCGGTTCTGTCACGAATGATCACACGATAAGGTTGTACGTGGGTTAACAAAGCGTTTTTAGCTACAAGTGTCGGTGGTGCAGAATTTTTGTCAGTTTCGAAACGGAAGTTCTGCAAAAGGGCACTGGCAAACAAGAAAATCTCATCGTTTGCTAATAGTTCACCTGGGCATTGTCGTTTACCTGAAATTAGGGTATTTAAAATTAAAAATTAAATCGTTAATTGGCATTCTTGGATTTTATTGTAAGTCAAGAGTCAACTCACCAACTGCAAAGATGTTGAGCTGGTTATCCTTCTTGTACTCTCCTTCTTTATTAAGAAATCTTTCTGGGCGGAAATTCTGTGGGTCACCCCAATATTTCTCGTCATTATGCATTTGCCAAAGGTTAGCAATCACAATGGCGCCTTTTGGAATTGTATACCCATGGAACTCAACGTCTTCTGTGGCACAGTGAGGTGCACCAAGTGGTGTGAGGGTTGTCATTCTCTCGACTTCAGCAATCACTGCTTCAGTATATGGTAAACTATTGGCAGATTATGTACATTGGGAAAAATGAAGCCATAAAATGTATATTTTTTAGTTTAAAAAATATGTACATTAATTGAGATCTCCGACTTACTTTGGTTTGTCTGTAATAGAAGGGAGTCTGCTTGTTCCGACCGCGGATTCAATTTCTTTATACACTTTTTCCTGGACCTCTGGAAACATAATCATGTACAACAATATCCAACTCAGGACATTGCTTGTCGTCTCCACACCGGCAAAGAAAATATCTTGAAGGACTGTCAACAATTGGATTTCTGAAAATACATACATATAAGAGATTACTTGCTACTACTCCTGGTATTACATTACAATTAGGCCAAATGAAAACAGTTTGTATATTTAGATACCTCCTTCGTCTTTATAGAAACTCGAGTTGGGGTCCTTCGTTTTCTCAATTTCCTTCAGATATTCATCAATGAAGTCGCGTGGATTATCAACGTCAATGGTCTTCTTGTGTGCATTCACTGTTTGTCCCATGAAATCGTAGGTTTCTTTCATAGCATCCAAGAATAATTCAAATCCAGACAGTTTGGGAAATACTTTTGTAAGCCACGGCATAAAGAAAATTGCACCTTGGACTCGTGGTCTTTCGGCTACTCTGTAAGACACAAATTACACACCTTGGTTTAAGTAGGTATTGCATGATGGACGCACACGCAATTTTTTAGAGCACATTTTATGACATACTCGACGAGAGTTGAAATGATTTTCTTCAATTTTGGATCATCATGAGGAAATCGCTCTCCAGACACAATGTGCCAAAGTGCATTCAATAGAGCAGTCGTGAATCGAGATTGGAGGTTAATTGGGCGATTCACCTCTTTCCTGCATTAATTAGTTAATTAACAATTACTCTTCCTATAATTTGAGCTATTAATTCAATTGTTAATTACTTGAGATTGGCAATGACGTCCACGACTTCATCTTTAATCAATTCTTCCATGGAGCTTTTTCCAAAACCCAAGTTCCTCAAATGTTTCACAGTGAAACGACGTTGTTCGACCCAATCTTTCCCCGTGCCAAGCACAATACCTAGTTTGAAATTTCAAAAAAGCATTACATTTATAATGTTATTTTCGCATGCATGTTTAACTATAAATTACCTCTTTGTTTTCCAAAACTCCTTTGTTTAAAAATATCAAGTTCAGGTCTGCCAGACAAGCGATCATCCTCGAAAGCCTCTCTTGCCAGTTTTAAGTCACTCAACACAACAACGCTGCGATAAAATTTTGAAATTATCAATGTGCCATTTTTAAAAGTCAGCGGTTATTTTTATGAAAATGTACTTACGGGAAACTCGCAAGCATGACTCCGAAAATGTCGCCGTACTTCTTGGAAACATCTTGAAATCCTTTCTGAATTGGATGACGAAGAAAAGTGGAGTATCCGACGACAGGAATTCCGGTTGGTCCTATTGAATAAAAATTAGACACAATTAGGAATTGAACCCGGGACTTCACGAACTTAAACCGGGCGGGGCGTTCTACTTGAATATAAAAAGGTATCAATCAATACCTGGTGGAAAATTCTTTGGTCTTTTATTTGTTAAGTATTGGAGAACAACCAGAACAATAGCCACCACTATTAAGGTTTCTGTTATCATTGCAAAATTCAGGAGTCAGGTAAAACGTAATTGAAATAAAGTGTTGAATTTATATTTTTAAATTAGATTCAATTGTTACTTTCGAACTTGAAATGTATCTGAATTTTTCTAGACCTCGGCGGATCATTTTATACAAAAAAAATTACTGGTACAATTGAGAGTTAAGATTATTAAAATTATCTTTGGAAAATTTGTTTTCTTGTTATTGACTATTAATGATAGCCCACGAACTAATCCGGATTTTCCTCTTTCCTCCCGAAAAGTACACACAGTAATTTGTTTAAATGGCTTTGTTTTTACGACTATTTTAGTTTTGTTAAGTAAAGTTCTTTAATTGGATGTAATGCACAGAATAATCCCAAAGACGTGCGTAGCACGCAATTTGAGACTTGTTTTCCTACAATACTGCTGTGCCGCATGTGTGAAGTATTAAGTTCATTTCACATAATAAAATGTAAAGTTCGAGAAAAATAAGAACATAAATTGGCATAATTATACTCCGTATTGTCTCTAGGAAATTCTTATTTACCTTGTCTTCCATAATTTGAATTATGAATTACTTTCCTGGAGATTGTCGATATCTTCAATTTGCACGTGCGTAGTATATTAGTGGACAATATTTATAATCTACAGTAATTAAGAGTATCATTGAAACTCTCAAAATATTAAGGAGCTGTGCGAGTGCGAACATGGACACTTTGTACGCAATTGCGGTGCAGTATGGTAGCCACAATAAATGAGATTACTTGTCGTGTTAAAATTCTCCAATGCATGGAATAGATGTCTGTTGGTTTTTTGAATATTAAAATGGTAACAACTAAACCTCGCGCATCATTTACAATAGGTAAATAATACTAGTAGGAATACCATGTTGGGCTAATTCAGCAGACGGCAATGGCAATAGTAAAGCTCGATCAATACGAATTCAATAACAACTGGTATAATATTACTAGTATCATACTTGCAACTTACGAACAACAAACTACGTGTCCTGTCTAGATGAACACATCAACTAAATAGAAACCATTTGAAAGGAAGTGCAATTATTTTTTAGTACAAATTATATTTTTATTTCGTGTGATTAAAGAAACACTAGCTTGTATAATTTTACAATTAAATTTTATGGTTTATTTTATTACACAGACGAGACTCCAATAATCCGAGACCGGCAGTTTCTCACGTTTGTATAATTAGAGTAAGGTGTGCTAATAACAGCCACAGTGGGAAAATGTGCTAATTACAGCCATTTAACATGTGGGGTCACGTGGAATAAAACTCCTCCCCGGCTGAAATTGGCACACGGACTCCGCTTCACACGCCCGTCCGTTGGGTAATTTGTATTGAGATTGGCAAGAATTAGCACACTTCCGGTTTTTGTGTTAAGTTCTCCATATGGTGGAAAAGTGTGCTAATAATTGCCACCGCCATTTCTGCGCATGCTTTGCGGTTGTCATGCAGACGAAGTTAACGGGTGGCCGGAATTGGCACATTGCCTCTAGCATGGTTGTTATTAGCACACCTTACCCTAAGTATTTTTTACAAAGAGTTTGGAATTTTAGTTTGTTTTTTCGCTACTACTAGAGTGGACATAAAGTTTGTTGATTTTGGGCTGCGGTTTTTGATTAAACATTACCAGCATGGCGGACAAAATTTGGGTCCGTCGCCCCGCCATCTTCTCTTTGTTAAACTTTCTCCATTTGCACAAGCGTAAATATTTGAATCCTTCGCGCCAAAACCGCAGTGCGGTTGAAACCTTGACTACATAGAGCATGCTTACGTCCTCTCTAGGAAGGCAAAAAAATCTATGGTTCCTTCCTAACTCTATGATTTTTTAAGACATACTCGACGAGGCTTAAAATCACTTTCTTAAATTTTGGATCATCATGAGGAAACTCTCCGGGTAGAATGTTTAACAAAGAGCATTCAGTAGGGCGGTCGTGAATCGAGAAGAGAATGGAATGTCAGCATACTTGATTGTGTGATTCCAGAGGTTATGGAACGACCAATCAAATCAATCAATAACGCTGTCTCAAAATTTATCGTTGACCCTCTTTACTTTAATACCCCTAACGTCTCATGACACGCACAGGCAGAATCCTTGCAAGTAACAATATGAAATACTCATTTGCACAATTGGACCAATAAATATTTAATTTCGTTTGTATTAAAGAAACAATTGCTTGCAGAATTTTACAATTTAATTTAGTGGCATAGTATCGCCTATTTACTACAGAAGTGTTCTTGGGTACAAATGTCGGAGGCGGGGAATTTTTGTCAGTTTCGAAACGGAAGTTCTGGAAAAGAGCAGTGGCACACAAGAAAATCTTATCGTTGGCTGAAAGTTCTCCCACGCATTATCGTTTTCCTGTAATTAAATTTATATTTATATTTATATACTTGTATGTGTGATTGCAGAGGTTATGGCACGTTAATAAAAAATCAATCAATCAATCAATTTTTCATGTTAAAAAGTACACTCAGCACAAATTAATTCAAATTTTCAATCAACCCACCAACTCCAAATATGTTAAGCTGATAATCCTTCTTGAACTCTCTTTCCTTATTAATTATTAATATTATTAAATATCATTATTAAATAATGGAAATAAGTGGCAAAGAATTCAGACGTCTTTTCCTTTAGTAATAAAAATTTATAATTTACTACAACTACAACTAAACAAACCATTCCAGAAAATTCTCGTACAGACTTTGAATGGTTTTATGTGTGAATTAAGTTGTTATTATAGAAAAGTACATGGAATTTACGAGGGGAAGCCAACACAAAGTTCGTTTCATGCTTCAATTCAAAGGTTAATTGAGGAATTAATTAATGCTTTTCCTTCTGACATGGGAATAAAGAATACCGCACAAAGTGGACGGCAAAAGATCACCCCGGTCAAAATTACCTTTACAAATTAAAGGAAACTACAAAGTGGAAAGCATATTGTAGGCAGGACTGATTTTCTCAATTGAATCAACAAATATATTTTAATTTCTCATTCATCAAAGGAACAATAGTTAATTGCTAATAATTAGCAATTAACTATTGTTTGTTGGATTGTAAAATTTACAATTATTGTAAATTTTACAATCCAATTTTATAGTTTACTATATATAGTCGACTATTGACTACTACAGCCGAAATAAGACCTTCAGTTGTGGATTGCCGTAACTATTTCATCCAGATTGGGATTTCAGTGCTGCTCTATCTCGAATGACAACATTATAAGGTTCAACATGAGTTAACATAGTGTTCTTGGGCACGAGTGTCGGTGGTGCGGAACTTTTGTCAGTTTCGAAACGGAAGTGTTGGACAAGGGCCGTTGTAAACAGGTAGATTTCATCATTCGCCAAAAGTTCTCCTGGGCATTGTCGTTTGCCTAAAATTAGTGTTTTCAATATTACGAAAATTGTTCACATTAAATAAATATTTGATTTTACTGTAGGTCACGGAGTGAACTCACCAACTGCGAATATGTTGAGTTGATTATCCTTCTTGTACTCTCCTTCCTTGTTAAGAAATCTTTCTGGGCGGAAATTCTCAGGGTCACCCCAATATATCTCGTCATTATGCATTTGCCAAAGGTTAGCAATCACAATCGCACCTTTTGGAATTGTGTAGCCATGGAACTCAACGTCTTCTAAGGCGGAATGTGGTGCACCTAGCGGGGAAAGTGTGGAGATTCTCTCGATCTCAGCGATGACTGCTTCAGTGTATGACAAACTGTTACAAAATTCGAATACATTAATTATATTTTATTTAATTAAAAAAGAAGTGAATGCATTAATTGAGTTTCGTATTTTGAATAATTAAAATTTTAATAGAATATTTATTCCGTAGTCTTACTTCGGTTTATCTGTAATCGACGGAAGTCTGCTTGTCCCAACCGCGGCTTCAATTTCTTTAAACATTTTTTCCTGAACCTCTGGAAACATAATCATGTACAACAAAACCCAACTCAACACAGTACTCGTTGTTTCTATACCAGCAAGGAAGACATCTTGAAGTACTGTTACCAATTGGATTTCTGAAAATAATCAATTACCTACTTTTTAAAGTTTTCTATTTCACCCATGTTTTATCAACAACTATGGTACAAAATTTTTGCTTACCTCCTTCGCTTTTATAGAAAGTAGAATTTGGGTCCTTCGTTTTCTGAATTTCAATGAGATATTCATCGATGAAGTCACGTGGGTTATCAATGTCAAGGGTTTTCTTGTGTGCATTCACGTGTTGTCCCAAGAAATCGTAGGTTTCTTTCATAGCATCCAAGAATGATTGGAAGCCAGACAATTTGGGAAACAATTTTGTAAGCCATGGCATAAAGAAAATTGCTCCTTGGACTCTCGGTTTTTCAGATACTCTGTAAAGGTTTCAGTACAATAGAATTACATCTAAAATCACAACACTATATTTTTATATATAGTAACAATTTTTTTTCACATACTCGAGGAGATTGTCAATGATCCTCCTCAATTTTGGATCATCATGAGGAAATCGCTCTCCGGCTACAATGTGCCAAAGAGCATTGAGTAGAGCAGCACTGAATCGAGATTGGAGGTCAATCGGGTGGTTTAACTCTTTCCTGTATTAATTAGTCAATGAAAAATTAATTTCCGCATTACACTAATTAAATTGTTAATTAAATTACTTGAGATCAGCAATGACGTCCACGACTTCATCCTTAATCAGTTCTTCCATCGAACTCTTCCCAAAGCCTAAATTCTTCAAGTGTTTCAGAGTGAAACGACGTTGTTCGACCCAATCTTTTCCAGTGCCAAGTACAACACCTGGTTAGAAATTTAAACACAGGATTACAGCGTTAATTTTAATTTATAATTTTCCCTCCCATTTTTATTTGCCGACAAATTACCTCTTTGTTTTCCAAAACTCCTCTCTTTAAAAATGTGAAGAGCAGGTCTGCCAGACAAACGATCATCCTCGAAAGCCTCTCTCGCAAGTTTTAAGTCACTCAACACAACAACTCTGCGATAATAATATTTTAAAATTAACAATGTATTTTATAAAAACATCGGCGGTTATTTTATTTAAAAATCTACTTACGGGAAACTTGCGAGCATGACTCCGAAAATGTCGCCATACTTCTTGGAAACATCTTGAAAACCTTTCTGAATTGGATGACGAAGAAAAGTGGAGTATCCGAGGACAGGAATTCCGGTTGGTCCTATTGAAAAAAAAATTAGACACAATTAGGAATTGAACCCGGGACTTCACGAACTTAAACCGGGCGGGGCGTTCTACTTGAATATAAAAAGGTATCAATTAATACCTGGTGGAAAATTCTTTGGTCTTTTATTTGTTAAGTATTGGAGAGCAACCAAAACAATGGCGAACACTATTAAGGCCTCCGTTATCATTGCAAAAATTTATTTGTCGAAAGTTGAATTTAAAGTGAAGGAAATAATTCTGTTCTTTAAATTCGTATTTAATTTCCAGTGTTACTTTCGAACTAGATATTCGTCTGAATTTTTGTACTACAAGGTTGATCATTTTATACGGATTTTTTAACTATTGTGATTACGGTAATTAACACGGGCTAATGTCTTGCTATGAGGAAGATGTTAGCATAGTCCAAATAATAATCCAGCTTTTCCTCTAAAAGTACACAGGGAGATTAATTACATTAAATCTGGAGTAATTTGGACTAGGTAAACCATATTAAATTGTACAATTGTATTTTTGCACAGAAAAATCCATAACACAACACATGGAGGAGAATTTCCCCTAATAAAAATTTATGATTTAATATTAAAGAAACCATGTCGAGAAGAAAAATTCTCATGTTTGCTTTGCATTGCATTATATGTATATGAATGAAATTTTTCATAATAGGCAAAGGCTACTAAAACGAATTTACGAGAATAAGGCTTAATTTCATGTGTGATTAACTATACTAAATATTTCCCTTAATAAAATTTATTGGATTCATTGCACTCAAAATTTCTCATACACGTTTGAACTGATTTGGTTGTGAAGAATTTAGAATTACTTAATTTTATAGAAGACTTAAAGGAAAATTGATTTTAATTTCCTTGTAATATGGAAAATTTGAATTGGTACTTCCATCCATTTGAGCTTACCTTATTTCCGAATCATGGAAATCTCCTGGATGAATAATTTCGAAACGCTGTAACACTCAGCATCCTAAAATTCATGAAAATTGGTAATTTTCATTTTTATAGAGGAAAGACTGAGGGGAAATTTGTTTTATTTCTTAATGTTCTGCCATGTGTACTAGCTTTGTACATCACAGTTTCCCGACACGATAATCCATTTAAAAAAACCAAAAGAAAATGAGTTTTGGGGAAAATTACTACACGTGTACTTTTACATTTGAAATTAAATCAGATTCATTAAGGTTGACCGTTTGTACCTGTAAATAAATACTCTACTCATTAAAGGCGTATGTAGAATGAATTCCTTGCTCACTCTAATTAATAATGAACAAGTCCAGGATGAATAACAGTACGATTCCACTCAAGATTTTTAATAAGTTATAAGTTTAATAAGTAATAAGGATACCTTAGTTTTTATTGCGTAAGTTTCTATTTACCTAAAAGACGCAAAAACACTCAAGACCTGTTTCTTGTTTGATAGTGTGAGAATACAATACATGAAAAAAAATAATTTAGACATAATTAAATCTACATCTGTCCTGTCCGCTCGTGCAAATGAATTTTTTCCAGGATTTTCCACGATATTCAACTTTCCATGAATCTCAAACGGGGTTAATTAAATACAATACAACTAAACTCGGGTTAAAATCAGAAACCAAAATTAATTCCTAGTAAAAGTCATGAAATAAGTCATCAATTTGACTAAATAATATTTGTGTGTTTCGCAGATTGCAATGCAATGCCGTTATAATCTGAATTTTTGCAACAGGACAGCTAAGATATTCTTGTCTCTTAATAGGAACAATAAAATGCAATCTACTTTGAGTTTACTAAATTGTGAAACGCAAAATATTAACTATAGACATAAATTATTATGAAACTGTATAATGCGCTGGGATAAAAACTTAATCGAATCGAAGCAGATGTGAATTTAGTACAACTAGTGCAGATTTGATTTTACTCACAACTGTTAGTACACAATTACTGACTATTACTCAATACTCAACAGGGAAGGTTACCATCTGGTAATAACCATAAACGTAATCGGTTTGAAATTAATCTTCCAGAAATCAGCATGTGCCAAAACTCACAAAAATTTCGTGTCTCCATTGAAACTAATAGAAATATTTCAAAATTTTGAAAATAAAATTTCAAAAATTCACAAAAGCTCAGAATTTGAAGTGCTTTGGTAATTTTCAGGACTTACCCTACTCCCTAAACTATTCCCTCCTCAGTAAACTCCGATCACCTACATCAGAATTTTGAAATGAAGTTGAGATTACGAAAGGTTACAATCAAATTACTAAAGCAATTTAGCAATTGCGAAAATTATACATTCAATTTTACTACTTTTCAATTTTATTTCGGATGTGTACATAAAGTGTGCTAAAAATTAATGTTTAACTAAAAAATTGAATATATTGAACTTATTCACACAAAATTAGTTCATTCTGCAGTCATAAACATTGTAGTGTACAAAGGCTGCCGTGAGTTTTAATTTGATTTAGTTTCAATTAGCGTGTCCGCCCGGGGATTCGCAGAAGGAGAATGTTAATCTCAAATATATTCATCAAAACTGTGTGCTTCATATTGTGCTTATACACAACTGGGCAATGTATGAAAACAATTCCGTCAATTTCGCCGTAAGTCTATTACATATCATTTCCAGCCATCAAATTAGCACCAAAATAATTTCTTTGCGGCTTGTCCTTTTCCTCCAGGCCTGGAACATATACATCTTACCTCCGCCAACCGATTTGTAGACCAAGGGGTGAAATTGAATCCCCGACAACAATTCCTGAAGTTCAAGCCATAGTAAAATCCGCCATATTATCAAAGAGGACTGTCAAAGCCTTTGGCTCTCGTCACTCGTTGTCCGACATTATTTGTACAGAGGGGATTGCTATAGATATGTCCAAATTCAAGGAAACCATGAAAATAAACCAAGATAATTCTGTCACCGTCTCAGCTGGTGTAACACTTCGAGAATTGGGGACATTTCTTCACTCAAACGGTCGTTCACTTCAGGGTGGTCCAATATTTGGAGAAATCACTGCAGGTGGAGCTCTTGGAACTGGAGCACATGGAAGTGCATTAAAACATGAGACAAGCATTTCTGCTCAAACGATTGGGATGAAAATAATTGATGGGAAGGGTGTTATCAGGGATATTACAGAAGCAGACGAATTATCTGCCTATCGTGTTCACCTCGGAATGTTGGGAATCATTCTAGAAATTACAATTTCAACTGTACCTGATTTTAAAGTTACAAATTATAATTTTGAAATGGATGATGACATTTTAACAAATGGAGAAGCAGAGAAAATGGCAAGAGAACATGATTACCTTAACCTGTACTGGTTTCCATCTGCTCGCACGGTTGTGGTTGCAACTGGGACAATTGTTGACGTCAATACTGCAGGTGAAGCTCACGCAAATGAAATCCCAGAGATGACCGATGGGTCCAACGCAATTATCAAGTTTGGACTTGACACATTTCAAGCGACAAATTCTTACATTGGGTTGAGTCTTTTGGAAGGTGTCACGAGGAATTCGTACACTCAAATGGGTGCAATTTTACCACCATATTATACAGAAGACGGCACCACTTTCAAAAACCCAGCTACTGGTTATCGGTACTTAATGCAAGATTGTGTATGTGGAAATAAATGCCCTTGGATGCATTATCCACACAATATCACGTACACTGACAATGAAATGGCATTGAATTTGAGAAACATGAGTGAAATTATTGAGACAGTGAAAGATATTGTTTCAAAATATAAAGCAACGTTTCAACTCAAAGGAATTTGGCTCAGATTCACCAAAAGCTCAGATGCGGACATGTCTATAAGTTATGGAAGAGAAACGCTTCATATTGAATGGGATGTTGTAAGGAGGGATAATTATTATGAGAGTCCAAGTCATGGACTGGCAGCATATCAAACCATGTTACAAGTTCTTGTAAGTATTTTAATTATCTCTTCCGACGAATGACCATTAACTTGTATTTTCTATTAAAACTAACAGGCATTCAAATACGGTGGCAGATCACACTGGGGAAAAACGGGATTCTTATATCACAGCCGGTCAATGATACAGCTCAAACTTGAAAAATCTAACCGTGCAGGATTTTTAGCCAATATGGAAAAATCGGATCCAAATCAAATCTTCATGAATGATTTTGGAAGGAGATTATTGAATGTGTCGGAGACTATGAATACAGATCCCAAGGCAGAAACGCATTGTGCTCTTCAAGACATTTGTATTTGTAGTTCTAATTTAGATTGTGCTAATGGTCAGACTTGTGGCACAATCCCTGGATATCCCAATTATCATGTGTGTAAAGATTTAAAAATATTTTCGACCTATTTGGTTACTGATTTCGTCAATAAATTTGGGATGTGAAAGTAAAGTTTTTCATCAGTTTTTATTGTGATCTAGAATAAGTTAAACTATTAGTTGGATTAAGCGGACTATGACATGGCAGATTAGTTGATGAGATATTTTAATTGTGTATTTGTCCAATAAATACTCTCCATTACATAATACCAAAAGTTGCATTTGACACGTTCTGTACGCATTCAAATAAACGTTTAGGTCAACTATTATAGGAGTTAATAGGTTTGATTTTAATATTTAGATATTAGATCTAACATTTTGATAACGCACTTGAAATTACAGCTACTATTTATCGATATAAGTGACTTGAATCAACCATTCAATTGGTTCAGAAATTAAAATAAGCTTCAAATTTGTGTTCTTCAATACTCGTTCCCTTCTGATTTTCAAATAGATAGTATTCCCCTTTCTTGTCAACATAAGAAGACAGTTTACACTTTTCAAAATTCTTCGAGGTAACCGGTCCCAAGACGATACTCTTCAATTGGACATTGGACTCAACAAAATTTACGAGCCTAGTATCAATCTCTGCGTTCATAATCATGTAGAGATTTTCTGGATGGAGTTTCGTCAAAATCTGCCTTGCCTCGTCAATGGTGTAGCCAGCAATGACGAATTGACGAGTCTCTCTAAACGACGAACTTTATCTCCAGTGATGCGAATACCTCCAAAGTGTAGTTCACATACAGTGATCGGTAGGGAACTTAAGTCGAATTCAACATAATATTCTTTGTTCCAGTAGTCCAATTTGAGTCTAACCAGACACGGACACTTGTTCAATAGATTGAGAGCGTCTGATTTCAAATTAAACGGTGGTTCAGTTACAAGGTATTTCAAGTTTTGAAGAAAATAGTTTTGAGGAGTTCTGACAAATGAAACTCTGGACTTCAATGTAAGGCTTTGAATCATACTTGGGAGATCCGATAACTCTACTGATGATTTCGTTAATTTCAAATTTTTGATTTTCATTTTGTTGCCTTGATATTCGACATTGATCAAAGTCAAGTGATCTATTGTCCAGTTTGCGTCCTCCCAGTTCTGAGAGACAACGCAATTACCTGTCAACTCGACGGAATCTAAACTTAAATTGCCAGTCATATCTACTAACCATAGTTGTTGCATTCCTGTCCAAAAATATCTCCATGTGTCGTTGGTTATACTAAGGGTTTTGAGGGAACAAAAATCTATCCACTCATTGAGAATTATCTCATTCAGTATTTCACCGTGCCGAAGGAATGAGACGTTCTCCAAATCAAGAGACTTCAGACGCATTGGCAGAGGTACATCTGTGAGTGTGATTTTACAGAAAGTTAAAATTAATGTATGAAGATATTCAAACTGGTTTAGACACACACATGGATAATTAACGAATTGAACACGGGCATCGTTATCCCTCCGGTAAGACCATGTCATTTCCAGAAGTGTCAATTGTGGAGGTAAGAAGTTCCCAGTACTTATGGATTCGCCTTGCTCCCTTGTAAGTATGGCATCTATCAATACTACACCTCGCAAGTTCCTCCATTGTAAAATATTTTCGTCAAATCTACACTGGTTTATCTCAAAATATCCAACGTCGTTTTCAGTGCATGTTTTCAAATCTATACAAAATGGCGATAGCGATACCTGGAATCCGGAATTCTCCCATAAGTTTGAGTTAAGGGCCTGGATAATGCAGTTCAGATTTTCGTCTGTGTTCGGTATAATAATATTTGGAATCCGATCGAATATCTCCTTTACTTGTGTGATGTTTCCCTTCAACATATTAATGATGAATATTTGACTTGAGTTTAGACATATCGATGGCAATCCCATCTGTACAGATAATGTCAGACAACGAATGACGAGTTCCAAAGGCTTTGACCGTCTTCTTTGACAATATGGCGGATTTTACTATGGCTTGAACTTCAGGAATTGTTGTCGGGGATTCAATCTCACCATGTGGTCGACAAATCGGTTGGCGGAGATAAGATGTATATGTTCCAGGCCTGAAAAATTAATACTGATTAAATCTGAAAGAAGACAATTAAGCCTAAAATTAATTATTTGCGGAACTAATTTGATGTTTACTTACGGCGAAATTGATTGAACTGTATTGGTACAATGCCCAACTATGCATGAGCTCAGTAAGAGACACACAACTCGGATGAATATATTTTGGAAAAACATTCTACTGGCCACTACTGCAGAATGTTTGTTGCTGTACTTAATATTCTTGGAATTAAGATAATAACTCAAACTATATTTAATTAATTTAATTGATCAAATCAAAGAAAACGAGCTCTCGCTCACCGCGATTCTTGTAGACTAAAATATATATGTTCACAGAATGAGTTAATTTTGTGTGAATAAATAAAATAATTTTTCTTCAACGTTTATTTGGATGTGTACAGATTATGTACACATCCTAAATGAAATTATCAAGTTGTACAATTTACTGTATAATTTTGGTTTATACAGTAAAGTTGGTTTGTAATTTATTATAATGAAAACAAATTAGTATTATACTAATTTGGTTATAACTTTGTTGAAATTGCACAGATGCCTCAGATGCACAAATAAGATTAAATATGCAATCGAGTCGTTCCATGCTTAAGGTGTAGCCCTGTAGCCGTTTAGCGAACCACATCAGCCAACCAAGTTCAAGGCCATTCGACTCGCCCACAAAAATTATACTCAAGTACATTTCTACAGAAATGTCATTTTATTAAGTAACAAATACTGACATAACTGGTTTGTGGACGTTGAAATTATAAGAAGGGTTAAAATAAACATAATGTTTACAACAGTCGACATGTTGGTTCATAACTTGGGACATCACTAAATACATAAATGAATGAATTGGTATAGGAAAAACAGTGGCAGATGGTTATGAACCACACTGTACTATTGTTCAACTGGATGATATATGGAAATATATCACTACTTGTCAACTATTTTGGCTTCAATATAAATTCTCACTGTCACAAAATACACAATTTGTAGGTTCAATGGATTGTCTGAACCCCAGGGCAGAGTTTATCTAGGAATATGGCCTATGGAGACAGTTTATAAGGAAATTACTGTATTCGTGTGTAAATAAAAGTGCTTTTAAGAATATTAGGTCAAACACATTTAGATTTGAAAGGGTACCAGTGCATGACCTTCAAATTAACATAGTGACTCGACTAATACGCACATCTGCATCGATAAGAAGGGAAATTTTATTATGCATATGTTGCAGGCAATATATACAATCAGGCATTATAGATAATGCCTAGGCATTATCTACAATGCCGGCGTTTGCACGCGATGTAGACAAGGCGTATGCCAAATGTATAATGCCCGGACATTGTAGATAATGCCCGAGTATTAAAGATAGGCGTAGGCCAAATGCCCGAGTATTAAAGATAATGTCACCAGGACATAGTTTGGGCATTGCTCATATGGCGTGTGGTATATGTACTTCGTGCATCTGTATCATTAAGTGGTGATTTGCTTGATTTTTTTTCCAAATCCACGCATTGTCAACTTAATGCCAATTGCGAGGCGGACAATATATTTCAATTTTATACAGTGTGTATTAAGTGCATGCTTAGGTAAAACGTATGCTAAAATTGCTAAACTGAAATGTGTTCGTGGCCCTGTTGCAAAAACTCAGATTATAACTGCAGTTGCCATACAAAAACATTGGATTTAACACAAATTGCAAACGTATTTCCTTACATTTATTAGCGTTCGCGTTTGAACAAACTAATGAATCAATTTTCATTCCAATGGCAATTGAAATTGAATTGACCTGATTCTAAAGTCGCAGTTTTATGTTTGTTTTGTTTCATCATTAAAAACTATTAGAAAGTACACGATGGATTTATGTCCGTCAGTCCGAATTTAAATTTCACTATTGAGAATCCAGGTCACTTGTATACACTGTCCCGTGTCATTGGTCATTTCTCATTTGTGTTCTTGAACTATGATGTTCTATTTGTGCTTCCGTGGCCGTGTATCTACACACCGAAAGTTACTTTCCGCTGTAAGTGCCCAGCCGATTCTTCTCCGTCTTCTTGGAATTAATAAAAATCCAAACTGTATTTTTTAGACAACTCTTCTGGCAATTTCCCTGACGATTGGGTACAACTTGATTCAACATTTTAAATACGACTTCATTGTGGAATTCATTCAAGACCTTGAACGATCAAAAATTTTGTTGAACATTACGGATTTCCATTTCAAGGAGAATCCTAAGCACTTGTGCTCCGAAAAATTTCAAAATGCCACTCAAGGAAAGACGATAATCACTGTCGTTCATTCAGCAAGAATTAATTTTTTGAGACGAAAAATTATTAGGCAAACTTATGGAGCCATAAAAGTATTTCGTGGTTGGTCCATTCAAACTATCTTCTCAATGGGCTTACCAAGTTCCAGTGAGGATGAGACAATTGCAGATAATGTGAAAAATGAATCCAAAATATATGGAGATGTTGTGATGGGAAGTTTTATTGACACGTATAGAAATTTGAGCGTAAAACAATTATCAGGTATGAACAATTTATTAATTAACAATTAACAATTATGTATAACTAATAATTGATATCGACTTGCAGGATACAAATGGGTCACGGAGTAT
>JAQIXO010000346.1:0-22528 GCA_034700305.1 Protaphorura armata
TCTAATATCTGGCTTTAGTAGTAGAAAATAAAATAGAGGAAGAATTGAAAATTCTGCACAGAATTTTATTTCTTATCGCATACTAACTTTTAAGTAATAAATCGGGAGAAGAGTTTGGCGTAAGAAGACAATACGAGACTGCAGATCTTAGACTGTAGATATTCTATTCCTATCAAGCATCACTTAATAAAAGTGTTTTGAAGATTGTAGAGTGTCGAATTGGTGAATCGTCGATTATACGGGTACTTTTTTCTTGATCTTTAGCTCAGTTGACCCCGATAAACACTCAAGACAGCAACTGCACACAGATTTATGTGTGTGCTCGGTGTGTCAACATCATCATTCATGTACGTGACGGCATATCAATCGATTCACATTGTATTTCGTAATATCAGGGAACCGCCATGCATGCGCTTCAGTCTTTCGAAGATATTTGCCGTGGAACGAGGCACGATTTTTAACCAAATCGTAATTTCGCTTAGTTTTTGTAGTACAAGGTGTCCATATTGGTTACTCACGTCGGATTTAGTCGTAAAGTTTCAAAAACCTAAACCTTCCTTCCGCCTTTAAAACGTTAATTGTTTATGTGATGAAATAAAATTCTACACGGAACTTACATCCTTCCTTAGGTCAAACAAAATTAAATAGACAAACTTTAGAGGCTTTGTGTATTAAGCTTATGTTACTGCATTCCTGACAATTGAGAATAGGATCCAATGATACCTATCCAATTTATAGCGCGCACTGGATTTCGTAGAATGTTAACTTACAAAGTTCAGGGTATTGGACTCTGGAACAAAACAGACAGCTCCTGAATTTTGCAAGTTACAATAAGGTGAAATAGAAATGCGATCTATTTTACATTCTTCACACTTACTGATTAATACTATTCACTACCTACTCTATTTTGAAAAAACTTAATGGACAAAATATTATTCCATATTCACAATTCACAGTTGAGGAGATGAGGGGAGAGTCAATCATTTAAATGCTTTGCTGGGTCAATTAATTTGTTCAAAATTGTTTGGTGAAATTGAATTCATCATGAATCATGATAGTCCAGGTCAGGTTTTCAGTACACGCAAGTGGATCATGTGATTGACACTGGTGAGGGAGATGGGATATGACTAAACCACACAACTTTATGTGGTATAGCGTAATCACAATGATTAAATTACTTCCGTAGATACTGGAACAACGGGATTGGTTGACAACACTTAACTTTAGGTATTTAAGTTCATCTACCCCAGTATTTGAGTTGTTCTCTAGTGATTGCTTCTAACACTTGTTTACCTTTAGCTTTAGAAGATTTAACGTCAGGTCGTTCCTTTGATTCTACTATATTTGAATCTGCCTCTTCACTTCATGGACTGTTGATTTCTATTGGTCAACTGTCAAAACGTTTTCCGAATTCATCGAAAGGTGGTTCCTCTTTCTTTACTATATCGCTTCACTTTTTTTGTCTGGTAATCCACGCTGTATTCCTTGTTCTTTACCGTTTTTCTTGTTCGCCATTTTCATCCAACTTTTCCTGTTCAACGGTGGGTGGATTTTCTGTAGTTAGGTAATTCAAATAGCCTTTTTAACTCAACGAGGAGTGAATTTTCTGATTTGACTCAAATTTTTTCGTTCCGCTAAGTGCTTTTTTAGATTCTTATACTTCGTCAGGCTCTCCTGGTTGTATGATAGCTGGTTTTTCTGGCCCAGGTGTTTCGTCCGGCTTATCTGGTTCAAGGCTACCAGGTTTTTCCTGTTCCGTAATTTCACTCGGCATTAATGGTTCTGCGACAGATGGCTTCTTTGGTTCAGGAAGGTTATCCGGCTTTTCTAGTTTACCGGTGGCTGGGCTCTCTGGTTTTTCTATCAGTGGTTTTTCTGGTTCGGATAATTCATTCGGCTTTTCTGGTTCGACTACCGGTGGTTTCCGATCTTCAGTTATTTCGTCCCCCTTCTCAGGTTTCTCGGCCTGTGGTATATTTGGTTCGGATGTTTCATCCGGCATTGCTGGTTCATCCATGTCTGGGCTGTCCGGCTCTTCTAACTCTGGTTTTTCTGTTTCTTCGATTGGTGGTATTTCTAGTTCCGCTGCTGGAATGTTTTCTGGTTCCGCTACTTCATCCGGCTTTTCCTGCTCTTCTAATTGTAATTGCTCCCGTTCAGGTACTTCATCCGGCCTATCTTGTTCATCATCTGCTGGGCTTTCTATTTTTTTGGCTGCGGATTTTTCTGGTTCTAATATTCCTGATTCAGCTATTTCACCCGGCTTTTCCGGTTCTTCTACTTTTGGTTTCTCTGATTCGTGAACTTCGTCCGGCTTCTCTGGTTCATCGATGTCTGCGCTTTCTGGTTTTTCAATGGTTGGATTTTCTGGTTCGTCGGCTGATGGTATATTTGGTTCAGTTACTCCATCCAGCATTTTCTTATCTTGAGTCGGTGGTAACTCTTCCTCAGCTATTTCATCCGGATTTAGCGGCTCCTCTACTGCTTGTTTCTCTCGGTCAGATACTTCATCCGTCCTATCTATTTCACCGATATCTGGGCTTTCTGGTTCCTCGAATGGTGATTTATCAAATTGGGCTAATTCATCCGGCTTCTTAGGTTCCTCCGCAGGTGGCACTTCTGGTTTAGCTATTTCACCCGGCATTTCAGATACTACTTTTGGCTTTCCTGTTTCGCCGATGACTGGGCTTTCCTCCACTTCTACTGTTGGTTTACCTGGTTGGTCGACTCGTGGTTTTTCATGTTCTTCGGTTGGTAATTTTTCTGGTTCGGAAAATTTCTCCGACTTTTCCGATTCTTCTGACTGTGGCATTTCTGGTTCAGCTTTTTTTTCCGGTCCTTCTACTGGCGGTTTTTCTGGTTCACGTACCGACTCCGGCTTTTCTGGTATACTGATGGTTGGACTTCCTGCTCCCGCGATAGGTACTTCTTCCGGTTTTTCGGGTTGAGGTTCTTCCTCCGGCATTTCTTGTTTACCAATGTTTGGTCTCTCTGGTTCTCCAACTGACGGTGGTTCAGGGGCTTCGTCCGGATTCTCAGGTTGAGGTAATTCCTCCGGCTTTACAAGTTCATGTACTTCAACCGACTTCTCTGGGTCACCCATATTTGGGCTTTCCGGTAAAACGACTGGCGGGTGTTCTAGTTCAAGCTCTTCGTCCGGCTTCCCTTGCTGAAGTTCTCTTTCCGGCACTTCTGGTAGAGGTTCATCCATCGTCTTTTCTGGTTGAGGTTCTGACATTGGTTCTGCAGTGTCTAGCCTTTCCAGTTCTTCGGCTGACGGATGTTCCGGTTCAGGCTCTCCGTCTGGCTTCCCATTTTGAAGTTCTTCCTTCGGCTTTTCTGTTTTACCGGTGTCTAGACTTTCTGGCACACCGATTGGCTGTTCTTCCGGTTCAAGCTCTTCCTTTGACTTTTCTGGTTGAAGTTCTACATCCAGCTTTTCTTTTTGATTGTCTATCTCCGACCCTTGTGGATGGCGTTCTTCCTCCGGACTTTCTAGTTGAGGTTCACCCTCTGGCTTTTCTGGTTTACCAGTGTTTGGGGACTCTGGTTCTTCGACTGGCGGTCGTACTTTTTCAGGCCCTTCGTCCGTTTTCTCAGTTCGAAGTTTTTCCTCTGGCTTATCTTGTTGAGGTTCTTCCTTCAGCTCTTCTGGTTCAGCTGTAGCTGCGCTGTCCGGTTCTTCGACTGACGGTCGTTCTGTTGCAGGTTCTCCATCGGGTCTCTCTAGTTGAAGTTCTTCCTCCGGAATTTCTGGTTGGGGTTCCTCCTCCACCTTTTCTGGTTCACCCATGTCTGGTATTTCTGCTTCTTCGACTGGAGGTTCCTCTGGATTCTCTGGCTCAGGTTCTTCTTTCGCCATTTCTGGTTGAGGTTCTTCCTCCGGCTTTTCTTGTTCTGTTGTAGCGTCTGGCCCGCTTGGCTCTTCGACTGGAGGTTGTACTGGTTGAGATTCATGCTTTGCGGGTTCGCCAGTGCCTGGTGTCACGGGTTCTTCGACTGGTGGTTTTTCTGGTGCAGGCTCCGGCTGCTCTTGTTCTGCAGTGTCTGGGCTTTGTGATTCTTCGATAGGAGGTTGTTCTGGTTGAGGTTCTTCCTCAGGCTTTACAGGTTCACCAGTGTCTGGTGTTTCCAGTTCTTCGCCTGCCGGCTCTTGTGGCTGAGATACTCCTTCCGGGTTTTCCGGTTGCGGATCTTCCTCCGGCTTTTCGGGTTCACCCATGTCCGACGTTTCTAGTTCGCCGGCTGGCAGTTGTTCAGGTTCAGAATCTTCATCCGGCTGAGATTTTTCCTTCGGCTTTTCTAGTTCACCCATGTCTGGTCGTTCTGGTTCTCCGGCTAGCGGTTGTTCAGGTTCAGAATCTTTATCCGGCATTTCTGGTTGATGTTCTTCCGGTTTTTCTAATTTACCCATGCCTGGTCTTTCTGCTTCTCCGGCTGGCGGTTGTTCAAGTTCAGACTCATCCTCCGGCTTTTCTGGTTGTGGTAGTACTTCCGGTTTTTCGGGTTCACTCATGTCCGGTCTTACTGGTTCTCCGGCTGGCGGTTGTTCAGGTTCAACTTCTTCGTCGGGCTTCTCAGGTTGCAGTGCCTCTTCCGGCTTTTCTGGGTGATGTTTTTTCTCCACCGTTTCTTGCTCACCATTTTCTGGTCTTTCTGTTTCTTCTCCTGGCGGGTGTACTGGCTCAGTGTCTTCGTCCGTCAACTCTGGTTCAATTTCTTCCTGTGGATTTTCTGTTTGATGTTCGTCTTTCGGCTGTTCTGGTTCACGAGTGATTGCGCTATCCGGTTCTACGACTGACGGTTGTTCTGGTTTTTCGTGGGGCTTCTCAGGTTGAAGTTCTTCCTCAGGAATTTCTGGTTGACGTTCGTCCTCCAGGTTTTCTGGTTTACCAATCTCTGGGGTTTCAGGTTCTTCGGCTGGTGGTACTTCTAAATCTATCCGTTCGTCTGGTTTCTCCGGTTGAATATCTTCTTCCGACGTTCCTGGTGGCAGTTCCTCGTCCGGCTTGTCTGGTTTACCCGAGTGTGGTATTTCTGCAAATGAAGGTTGCTCCAGTTTAGGGTCTTCGTCGGGCTTCTCTGGTCGAGGTTCTTCTTCCGACTTTTCTAGTTTACCAGTGCCTACGCTATCGGTTTCTCCGAGTTGCGGGTGTTCGGGTTCAGGCTTTACGTCCGACTTTTCTCGTTGAATTTCTTCTTCCGGCGTTTCTGCTTGAGGGACTTCTTCCGGTTTTTCGGGTTGAGTTTCCTCCTTTGGCTTTTCTAGTTCACCCATGTCCGGGCTTTCTGGTTTTCCGGCTTGTGGATGATCAGGTTCAGACTCTAACTCCGGCCTTACTGGTTGAGATTCTTCTTGCGGCTTTTCTGGTTGAGGTTCATCCTCAGGCTTTTTAGGTTCACCAGTGTCTGGAGTTTCCGGTTCTTCGACAGTCGGTTTTTCTGTTTCAGGTTCTGCGTCCGGCTTTTCTGGTTGAGATTCTTCTTCCGGTTTCACGGGTTGAGGTTCTTTATCTGGCATTTCTGGTTTAGGTTCTTCTTCCGGTTTTTCTGGTTGAGGTTCTTCCTCAGGCATATCTGGTTGAAGTTCTTCGACTGGAGTCTCTTCTGGTTGAGAGTTTTCGTCAGAATTTTCTGGTTCTTCCTTAAGCCTTACAGGTTCACTAATGTCTCGTGTTACCGGTTCTCCGACTGGTGGTTTTACTGGTTCAATCTCTACGCCCGTCTTGACTGGTTGAAGTTCTTCCTCCGGCATTTCTGGTTGAGGTTTTTCCTCTGTCTTCTCCGGTTCAAGCCTGTCTGGCCCTTGTGGTTCTGGAACCGGCGGTTGCTCCCGTACAGTCTGTTCTTCTGGATTCTCTGGTTGACGTTCTTCTTCCGTCTTTTCTGGTTCTCCACTATCTGGACTTTCCGGTTCTTTGACTGGCTGTTGTTCTGTTTCCGGCTCACGGTCTGGCTTTTCTGCTTTAGGTTCTTCGGCAGGCTTTTCAGGTTCAACAGTGTCTGGAGTTTCCAGTTCATCGACTGTTGGTTTTTCTGTTTCAGGTTCTTGGTCCGGCTTTTCTGGTTGAGTTTCTTCCTCAGGCTTTTCAGGTTGAAGTTCTTTGACTGGAGATTGTTCTGGTTGAGGATCTTCGTCCGGATTTATTGGTTTAGGTTCTTCCTCAAGCTTTACAGGTTCACCAGTGTCTCGTATTACCGGTTCTGCGGCTGGTGGTTTTTCTGATTCAATCTCTACGCCCGTCTTGACTGGTTGAAGTTCTTCCTCCGGCATTTCTGGTTGAGGTTTTTCCTCCGTCTTCTCCGGTTCAAGCCTGTCTGGCCCTTGTGGTTCTGGAACCGGCGGTTGCTCACGTACAGTCTGTTCTTCTGGATTCTCTGGTTGACGTTCTTCTTCCGTCTTTTCTGGTTCTCCACTATCTGGACTTTCCGGTTCTTCGACTGGCGGTTGTTCTGTTTCAGGCTCACGGTCTGGCTTTTCTGCTTTAGTTTCTTCGGCAGGCTTTTCGGGTTCAACGGTGTCGGGAGTTTCCGGTTCGTTAACTGTTGGTTTATCTGTTTCAGGTTCTTTGCCCGGCTCTTCTGATCGAGTTTCTTCCTCAGGCTTTTCAGGATGAGGTTCTTCACCTGGAGATTGTTCTGGTTGAGGTTCTTCGTCCGGCTCTACTGGTTTAGGTTCTTCCTCAAGCTTTACAGGTTCACCAGTGTCTCCTGTTATCGGTTCTCTGCAAGGTGGTTTTTCTGGTTCAATCTCTACCCCTGGCTTGTCTGGTTGAACTTCCTCCGATTTTTCTGGTTGAGGTTTTTCCGACAACTTTTCTAATACACCCGTGTCTGGCATTTCAGGTCCTTCAAATTGCTCCCGTGCAGGCTCTTCCTCCGGTTTCTCTGGTTGAAGTTCTTCTTCCGTCTTTTCTGGTTCTCCACTCTCTGGACTTTCCGGTTCTTCGACTGGCGGTTGTTTCTCCAACTTTTCCAGTTCACCCATGTCTGGCCTTTCTGGTTCTTCGACGGGTGGTTGTTCTTGTTCAGGCTCTTCCTCTGGATTCTCCTGTAGAAGTTCTTCTTCCGTCTCTGCTGATGTAGGTTCTTTATCCGGCTTTTCTGGTTGGCCACTCTCTGGACCTTCAAGTTCTTCGACTGGCGACTTCACTGATTCAGGCTCTTCTTCCGGGCTTTCTGGTTGGGGTTCTTCCTCCGGCTGTGCTGATCTAGGTTCTTTATCCGGCTTTTCTGGCTGGCCACTCTCTGAACCTTCAGGTTCTTCGACTGGTGGCTTCCCTGATTCAGGCTCTTCTTCCGAGCTTTCTGGTTGAGGTTCTTCCTCCGGCTCAGCTGGTCTAGGTTCTTTATCCAGCTTTTCTGGTTCGCCACTCTCTGAACCTTCAGGTTCTTCGACTGGTGGCTGCCCTGATTTAGGCTCATCTCCCGAGCTTTCTGGTTGAGGTTCTTCCTCCGGCTCTGCTGGTCTAGGTTCTTTATCCGGCTTTTCTGGTTGTCCACTCTCTGGACCTTCAAGTTCTTCGATCGGCGGCTTCACTGATTCAGGCTCTTCTTCCGGGCTTTCTGGTTGGGGTTCTTCCTCCGGCTGTGCTGATCTAGGTTCTTTATCCGGCTTTTCTGGCTGGCCACTCTCTGAACCTTCAGGTTCTTCGACTGGTGGCTTCCCTGATTCAGGCTCTTCTTCCGAGCTTTCTGGTTGAGGTTCTTCCTCCGGCTCAGCTGGTCTAGGTTCTTTATCCAGCTTTTCTGGTTCGCCACTCTCTGAACCTTCAGGTTCTTCGACTGGTGGCTGCCCTGATTTAGGCTCATCTCCCGAGCTTTCTGGTTGAGGTTCTTCCTCCGGCTCTGCTGGTCTAGGTTCTTTATCCGGCTTTTCTGGTTGTCCACTCTCTGGACCTTCAAGTTCTTCGACCGGCGGCTTCACTGATTCAGGCTCTTCTTTCGGGCTTTCTGGTTGAGGTTCTTCCTCCGGCTGTGCTGGTCTAGGATCTTTATCCAGCTTTTCTGGTTGTCCACTCTCTGGTCCTTCGAGTTCTTCGACCGGCGGCGTCTCTGATTCAGGCTTACCTGGTTGAGGTTCTAAATCCGGCTTATTTTGTTCTGTAGTGTCTGGGCTTTTCGGTTCTCCGAGTGGAGGTTGTGCTTGTTGAGGTTTCTCGTCAGGCATTTCAGACTCACCAGTGCCCGGGGTTTCCGATTCTTCCACTGTTTGTTGTTCCGGTTCAGGCTCTACGTCCGATTTTTCTGGTTGAGTTTCTTCGCCAGGCCTTTCTGTTTGACGTTCTACCTCAGACTTCTTTAGTTCACCAGTGCCTTGGGTTTTCGATTCGTCCACTGGTTGTTGTTCTGGTGCAGGCACTACGTCCGGCTTTGCTAGTTTAATTTCTACTTCCGGCTTTTCTGGATGTGGCTCTTCCTCCAACTTTTCTGGTTCAAGTACTTGCTCCGGCTTTTCTTGTTGTGCAAAGTCTGAAGTTTTCGGTTCTTCGACTGGAGATAGTTCAGGTTGAGGTTCTTCGTCAAGATTTTCTGGTCGAGGCTCTTCCTCAGACGTTAGAGGTTCTCCGGTGCCTGGGGTTTCCGATACTTCTACTGGTTGTTGTTCTAGTTCAGGCTCTTCGTCCAGCCTCTCTGGCTGAAGTTCTTGTTTTGACTTTTCTGGATGATGTTCTTCGTCCGGCTTTTCTAGTTCACCCCTGTCCGGTCTTTCTGGTTCTGCGGCTGGCGGTTGTTCAGGTTCAGACTCTTCCTGGGGATTTTCTGGTTGGGATTCTTTGTACCGCTTTTCTGGTTGAGATTCTTTGTCCCGCCTTTCTGGTTGAGTTTCCTCTGCAGGCTTTTCGGGTTCACCAGTGTCTGGAGATCCAGGTTCTTCGACGGTTGGTGTTTCTGATCGGGGTTCTTTTTCCGGTTGAGGTTCTTCTTCCCGTTTTTCGGGATGAGGTTCTTCCTCAGGCTTTTCTAGTTTACCCATGTCTGGTCTTTCTGGTTCACCGGCTACCGGTTGTTCAGGCTCAGACTCTTGCTCCGGCTGAAATTCTTCTTCCGGTTTCTCTGGTTGAGGCTTTTCGTCAGGCTTTTCGGGTTTATCAGTGTCTAGAGTTTCCGGTGCTTCGACTTTTGGTTTTTCTGCTTCAGGTTCTTGCTTCGAATTTTCTGGTTGAGGTTCTTCTTCCGGTTTTTCGGGTTGAGGTTCTCCCCCCTCGGGCTTTTCTAGTTCACCCATGTCCGGTTGTTCAGGTTCAGACTTTTCCTCCGGCTTCTCTGGCTGAGATTCTTCTTTCGGCTTTTCCGGTTGAGGTTCTTCGTCAGGCATTTCGGGTTCACCAGTGTCTTGAGTTTCCGGTTCTTCGACTGTTGGTTTTTCTGTTTCAGGTTCTTGGTTCGGCATTTCTGATTGAGATTCTTCTTCCGGTTTTTCGGGTTCACCCATGGCTGGTCTTTCTGGTCCTCCGACAGGAGGTTGTTCCGGTCTTGACTCATCTTCCGGCTCTGCTGGTTGAGCTTCTTCCTCCGGCTTTCGAGGTTGAGGTTCTTCCTCAGGCTTTTCAGGTTCACCAGAGACTAATGTTTCAGGATCTACCTCAGGCTTTTCTGGCTCAGTTTCTACTTCCGGCTCTTCAGGTTGAGGTTCTTCCTCAGGCTTTTCAGGTTCACCAGTGTCTGGGTCTTCCGGTACACCAAGTGGGTGTTGTTTTTGTTCAGGTTTTTCGGGTTCACCCATGTCTGGTCTTTCTGGTTTTATGGCTAGCGGTTGTTCAGGTTCTGACTCTTGCTCGGGCTTTTCTGGCTGAGATTCTTCTTCCGGGTTTTCGGGTTTCTGATCTTCCTCAGGCTTTTCGGGTTGAACCATGTCCGATGTTCCTGTTTCTCGTACTGGCGGTTGTTCAGGTTCAGAATCTTTATCCGGCTTTTCTGGTTGAGATTCTTCCTTCGGCTTTTCTACTTCACCCATGTCTGGTCCTTCCGATTCTCCGGCTAGCGGTTGTTCAGGTTCAGACTCATCCTCTGGCTTTTCCGGTTGATGTTCTTCTTCCGGTTTTTCTAGTTCACCCATGTCTGGTCTTTCTGGTTCTCCTGCTAGCGATTGTTCAGGTTCTGACTCAACCTCCGGCTTTTCTGGTTGAGGCTCTTCTTCATGTTTTTCGGGTTGCGGATCAATTTGCGGGTTCTCGGGTTCACCCAGGTCTGGTTTTTCTGATTCTCCGACCAGCGGTTGTTCAGACTCATCCTCCGGCTTTTCTGGTTGAGATTTTTTTCCTGGTTTTTCTAGTTCACCCGTGTCTGGTCTTTCTGGTTCTCCGGCTAGCGGTTCAGGTTCTGACTCAACCTCCGCCTTTTCTGGTTGAGGCTCTTCTTCACGTTTTTCTGGTTGCATATCTTCCTCCGGCTTTTCAGAATCGCCCATGTCTGGTTTTTCTGGTTCTCTGGCTAGGGGTTGTTCAGACTCATCCACCGCCCTTTCTGGTTGAGAATCTTCGTCCGGTTTTTCTAGTTTACCCATATCTGGTCTTTCTGTTTGTTCACGTTCTCCGGCTAGCGGTTGTTCAGGTTCTGACTCTTGCTCCGGCTCTTGTGGCTGAGATACTCCTTCCGGGTTTTCCGGTTGCGGATCTTCCTCCGGCTTTTCGGGTTCACCCATGTCCGACGTTTCTAGTTCGCCGGCTGGCAGTTGTTCAGGTTCAGAATTTTCATCCGGCTGAGATTTTTCCTTCGGCTTTTCTAGTTCACCCATGTCTGGTCGTTCTGGTTCTCCGGTTAGCGGTTGTTCAGGTTCAGAATCTTTATCCGGCATTTCTGGTTGATGTTCTTCAAGTTTTTCTAATTCACCCATGCCTGGTCTTTCTGGTTCTCCGGCTGGCCGTTGTTCAAGTTCAGACTCATCCTCCAGCTTTTCTGGTTGTGGTAGTACTTCCGGTTTTTCGGGTTCACTCATGTCCGGTCTTACTGGTTCTCCGGCTGGCGGTTGTTCAGGTTCAGGCTGTTTGTCCGGTTTCTTTTGTTGAAGTTCTTCCTCCGGCTTTTCTGGTTGAGATTCGTCAGCCGGCTTTCCTGGTCCACCCATGTCTGGTTTTACGGCTAGCGGTTGTTCAGGTTCTGACTCTTGCTCCGGCTTTTCTCGCTGAGATTCTTCTTCCGGTGTCTCGGGTTGACCTTCTTCGTTGGGCTTTTCGGATTTATCAGTGTCTGGAGTTTCCGGTTGTTCGACTGTTGGTTTTTCTGTTTCAGATTCTTGGTCCGGCTTTCCTGATTGAAGTACTTCTCCCGGTTTTTCGGGTTGCGGTACTTCCTCCGGCTTTTCCAGTTTATCCATGTATGGTCTTTCCGGTTCTCCGGCTGGCGGTTGTTCCGGTTCAGACTCATCCTGCAGCTCTGCCGGTTGAGCTTCTTCCTCCGTCTTTCCAGGTTGAGGTTCTTCCTCAGTCTTCTCAGGTTCACCAGTGTTTAGAGTTTCTCGTTCTTTGTCTGTCGGTTGTTCTGTTTCTGGTTCCACGTCCGGGCTTTCTGGTTTGGTTTTTTCCTCCGGCTTTTCTGACTGAGATTCTTCTGGATGAGGTTCTTCTTTTTGTTTTTCGGGTTTTTCAGGTTGAGGTTCTTCCTCCGGCTTCTCCGATTCACCTACGCTTTTGGTTTCCCCGGCTGGCGGTTGATCTGGTTCAGGTATTTCATCGGACTTCTCTGGTTGAAGATTTTCTTTCGGAATGTCTGGTTGAGGTTCCTTCTCCGGGTTTCCTGGTTCATCAATGTTTGAGCTTTTCTGTTCTTCGGCTGCCGGTTGTCCTACTACAGTCTGTTCGTCGGGCTCCTGAGTTTGCAATTTCTCTTCCTGCTTTTCTGGCTGAGGTTTTTTCTCCGCCGTTTCTTGTTCACCATTTTCTGGTCTTTCTGTCTCATCTCCTGGGGGATGTACTGGCTCAGTCCCTTCGTCCGTCAACTCTGGTTGAATCTCTTCCTGTGGCTTTTCGGTTGCCGGTACTCCTAAATATGTCTCTTCGTCTGGTTTCTCCGGTTGAGTATCTTCTTCCGGCGTTCCTGGTGGCCGTTCTCCCTCCGGCTTGTCTGGTGCACCCGAGTGTGGTATTTCTACGACTGGCGGTTGCTCCAGTTTAGGGCCTTCGTCGGTCTCATCTGGACGAGGTTCTTCTTCCGACATTTCTAGTTTACCAGTGCCTGCGCTTTCTGTTTCTCCGAGTTGCGGTTGTTCTGTTTCAGGCTCTTCGTAGGGTTTCTGCGGTTGCAGTTTTTCTTCCGGCGTTTCTTGTTGAGGTTGTTTCTCTGCCGTTTCTGGTTCACCCTTGCCTGGTCGTTCAGTTTCTTCGGCTGGCGAATGTTCGGGTTTAATCTCGACCGCCTTCTCTGGTTGAAGTTCTTCCTGCGGCCTTTCTGTTTGAGGTTCTTCTTTCCGCTGTTCCCGTTCACAAGAGTCTGTTCTGGCCGGCTCTTCGACTGGCGGCTGTTTTGGCTCCGGCTCTTCATTTGGCCTCTGTGGTTGAACTTCTCCCTCCGGATTCTCAGGTTGATGTACCTGCTCCGGCTTTTCTGGATGTTCTTTCCCCGGCTTTCCTAGTTCAGGTTCCTGCTCCGGCTGCTCTAGTTTTCCACTGTCTAAGCTTTGCGGTTCTTCGACTGGTGGTTGGTCTGGGTAAGTTTCTTCCTCCTGAATTTCTGCTTCAGATCCTTCCACTGGTTTTTCTCGATCAGCCATCTCTGGGACTTCTGGTTCTCTTACTGGCGGTTGTTCTGGTACAGGCTCTTGGTCTGGCTCCTCATGTTGAAGCTCTTCATCTAACTTTTCGGGTTGTGGTTCTGGTTCTGGCCTTTCTGGGCGTTCCGGTTCTTCGGCTGGTGGTTGTTCTTGTTCGGGCTCTACGTCCGATTTTTCTGGTTGCAATTTTTTCTTCGGGATTTCTGGTTGAGGCTCTTCCTCTGGCTTTTCTGGTTCAGGCTCTTCCTCCGGCTCTTCTGTTTTAACGTCGTCTGGTTGTTTTAGATCTTCGACTGGGAGTTCTGGTTCATGCTCCTCGTCTGGCTCATCAGGTTGGGGTTCTTCCTTCTGCTTTCCTGGTTCTGGTCTTTCTGTTTCTTCGACTACCGGCTGTGATGCTTCAGTCTCTAGGTTCCGCCTCTCTGATTGATGTTCTTCCTCCAGATATTCGGGTTGACGTCCTTCCTTCGGGTTTTCTGAATGGACAGTGTCTGCGTTTTCCGGTTGTTCGACTGGGAGTTGTTCAGCTTCAAACTCCTCGTCGGGTTTTTCAGGTTGCGGTTCTTCAACCGGAATTTCTGGTTGAGTTTCCTCCTCTGCCTTTTCTGGTTCACCCGTGTCTGGTATTTCTGCGATCGCCGGTTGTTCTGGTCCAGGCCCTACCTCTGGCTTGTCTGTTCGAAATTCTTCCTTCGGTGTTTCTTCTTGAGGTTCTTCCTCTGGCTTGTCTGGTTGAGATCCCCCTTCTGAATTTTCGGTTTCACCTGTAGCTACACTTTCCGGTTCTACGACTGACGGTAGTTCTGGTGCAATCACTTCGTCAGGTTTCTCCGATTGCTGTTCTCCCTCCGGGCTTTCTGGTTGATGTTCTTTATTCGGCTTTTCTGGTTGAAGTTCATTAGCCGTCTTTTCTAGTTCATGTACTTCGACCGGCTTTTCTGATTCAGGTTCTTCCTCCTGCTTTGCGGGTTCATCCATGTGTGGTCTTTCTAGTTTTTCGACTGGGGGTTGTTCTGGTTCAGCACATTCATTTGGCTTTTGAGGTTGACGTTCCTCCTCTACAATTTCTGGTTGATATTCGTCCTCCGCCTTTTCTGGTTCACCTAATTCCTTTGCTTCTGCAACCGTCGGTTGTTCGAGTTCAGGCAGTTCCTCTGCTTCCACTGATTGAGGTTCTTCCTCGGGCTTTTCTGGATGAGGTTCTTCTTCCAGCTTTTCTAGTTCACCCATGTCTGGCGTTTCTTGTTCTTCGATTGGCGGTTGTTCTCTTTCAAGTTCATCCTCCGGCACTTCTGGATGAGGTTCTTCTTTCGATATTTCTGGTTGACGTTCTTCCTCAGGCTTCTGTGCTTGTAGTACTACCGAAGGCATTTCTGGCTCAACAGTGTTTGGGGTTTCCAGTTGCCCGTCTGAGTGTTGTTCTGGTTCAGGCTCCTCATCCGCCTTCTCTTGGTGAACTTCTTCCTCCGGATTTTCCTCCGGCTTTCCTAGTTGAGGTACTTGCTCCGGCTGCTCTGGTTCTCCAGTGACTGGGCTTTGCGGTTCTTCGACTGGGGGTTGTTCTGGTTCAGGTCCCTCATCCTGCATTTCTCCTTGAGATCCTTCCTCAGGCTTTTCTGGTACACCCATGTCTGGACCTTCTCGTTCTCTTTCTGGCGGTTGCTCTGGTGCCGGATCTTGGTTTGGTTCCTCATTTTGAAGTTCTTCATCTAACTTTGCTGGTTGAGGTTCTTCCTCGGGCACTTCAGGTTGGGGTTCTACTTCCGACTTCTCTTGTTGACGATCTTCCACCAGTTTCTCCGGTACGCCAGCGTCCGGGGTTTCCGGCTCTTCGCCAGGTGTTTGTTCTGGTTCAGGCTCTTCGCCAGGTGTTTGTTCTGGTTCAGGCTCTTGTTCTGCAATTTCTGGGCGTTCCAGTTCTTCGACTGCCTCTATTTGAGGTTCTTCCTCGGGCTTTTCTGGTTCACCAGTGGCTGGGGTTTTCAGTTCTTCGTCCTGTGGTTGTTCAGGTTCAGCTCCTACGTCCGAGCTTTCCGATTGAGGTTCTTCCTCGGGCACTATAAGTTGGGGTTCTACTTCCGGCTTGTGTGGTTCACCAGCGTCGGCAGCTCTCGGTGCGTCGACTCGCGGTTGTTCCAGTTGAGGTTCTTCCTCAGGCTTATCTGGTTCAGGTTCTTCCTCGGGCTTTTCTGGTTCACCAGTGGCTGGGGTTTCCAGTTCTTCGTCCTGTGGTTGTTCAGGTTCAGCTCCTACGTCCGAGTTTTCCGATTGAGGTTCTTCCTCGGGCACTATAAGTTGGGGTTCTACTTCCGGCTTGTGTGGTTCACCAGCGTCGGCAGCTCTCGGTGCGTCGACTCGCGGTTGTTCCAGTTGAGGTTCTTCCTCAGGCTTATCTGGTTGAGGTTCTTCCTCGGGCTTTTCTAGTTCACCAGTGGCTGGGGTTTCCAGTTCTTCGACAGCCGGGTGTTCTGCTTCTGGCTGTTCCTCAGGATTCTCTGGTTGAATTTCTTTCTTCGGAATTTCTGGTTGAGGTTCTTGCTCTGTTTTTTCTGGTTCATCCATGTCTGGTTTTTCTGCTTCTGCGGCTGGCGGTTGTTCAGGTTCAGACTCTTCCTCGGGCTTTTCTGGCTGAGATTCTTCTTCCCGCTTTTCCGGTTGAGGTTCTTCGTCAGTCTTTTCTGGTTCACCAGTGTCTGGAGTTTCCGGCTCTTCGACTTTTGGTCTTTCTGTTTCAGGTTCTTGGTCCGACTTTTCTGTTCGAAAATCCGGTGTTTGTTGTTGAGGTTCGTTCTCCGGGTTGTCTGGTTCACCACCGTCCGGGATTTCCGGTTCTTCGCCAGGGGTTTGTTCTGGTTCAGGCTCTTGTTGTACACTTTCTGGGCGTTCCAATTCTTCGAGTGCCGGTTGCCCTGGTTGAGGTTCTTCCTTGGGCTTTTCTGGTTCACCAGTGGCTGGGGTTTCCGGTTCTTCGTCCTGTGGTTGCTCTGGTACAGGTTCTACGACCAGGTTATCTGGTTGAAGTTCTTCCTCCGACTTCCTTGGCTGAATTTCTTCCTCCAGTTTCTCTGGTTGAGGTTCATCCTCCTGCTTTTCTGGTTCCAGCTTCTTGCCTGACTTATCTGCTTGGGGTTCTTCCGGCTTTTCCTGTTCACCCACGTCTGGTTTTTCTGTTTCTTTGACTAACGGTTGCTCTGGTTCATTCTCTAGGTTCGGCTTCTCCGGTTGATGTTCTTCCTCCAACGTTACTGGTTCACCAGTGTTTGAGCTTTCCGCTTCTTCGACTGGCGATTGGTCTGCATCAGTCTCTTCGTCGGGTTTCTCTGTTTGATATTCTCCCGCCGGAATTTCTGGTTGAGTTTCATCCTCTGCCTTCTCTGGTTCACCCATGTCTGGCATTTCTGCGACCGCCGGTTGTTCGAGTTCAGGCTCTTCGTCCGTCTTATCCGGTTGAAATTCTTTCTCTGGACTCTCTTGATGAGGTTCTTGCACCGGTTCTTCTGGTTCAACAGTGTCGGTGATTTCCGGATATTCGACTGGCGGTTGTTCGGGTTCAGGCTCTTCGTTAGGCTTCTGTGGTTGAAGTTCTTTCTCAGCAATTCTTGGTTGAAGTTCCTCCTCCGTCTTTTCTGGTTCGCCCGTGTCTGGTGTTTCTGCGCCTTCGACCGCCGGTTGTTTGAAGTCAGGCGCGTCGTCCGGCTTATCTGGTTGAAAGTCTTCCTGTGGTATTTCTTGATAAGGTGCTTCCATCGGCTGCTCGGTTTGGAGTTCCTCTTCCGTTTCTTCGACTTGCGGTTGTTCTAGTTCAGGCTCTTCGTCCGGTTCCTCTGGTTGAAGTTCTTTATCCGGAATTTCTGGCTGAAGTTCCTCCTCAGGCTTTTCTGGTTCACCAATGTCCGGGCTGTCCAATTCTTTGGGTGCAGATTGTTCTTGTTCAGACTCTTTGTCTGGCTTCTCCGGTTGAAGTTCTTCGTCCGCCTTTTCCGGTTCACCTATGTCTGGTCTTTCTGCTTCTTCGACATGTGGTTGTTCTAGTTGAGGTTCTTCGTCCAGCTTCTCTGTCTGAAGTGCCTCCTCCGAAATTTCTGGTTGAGGTTCTTCCTCCGACTTCTCCGATTCACCAGTTTCTGCGCTTTCCGTTTCTCCGACTGGCGGTTGTTCTGGTTCAGGCTCTTCGTCGGGCATCTCCGGTTGCAGTTTTTCATCCGGCTTTTCTTCTTGAGGTACTTTCTCCGTTTCTGGTTCATCCATTCCTGGTCTTTCTGTTTCTTCAAGTGGCGGTTGTTCTGGTTCAGTCTCTTCGTCTGTCTTCTCTGGTTGAATTTCTTCCTTCGGCTTTTGTTGCTGAAGTTCTTTCGGCTTTTCTAGTTGAGCTTCGTCCGCCGGCTTTTCTAGTTCACGAATGCCTGTGCTGTCCGGTTCTTCGGCTGTCGGTTGTTCTCGTTCAGTCTCTTCGTCCGTCTTCTCTGGTTGAAGTTCCACCTCCGGAGTCCCTATTTGAGGTTCTTCTTTCGGCTGGTCTGGTTCACGAGTGTCTGTCCTTTCCGGCGCTTCGTCTGGCGGTTGTTTCGGTTCAGTCTCTTCGATCGCCTCCTCTGATTGAAGTTCTACCACCGGCGATTCTGGTTGAGGTTCTTCTTTCGGCTGTTCTGGATCATGAGTGTCTGCGCTGTCCGGTGCTTCGGATGGCGGTTTTTCCAGTTTAGGATCTTCGACGGGCTTGTCTGGTTGAAATTCTTCCTCTGGAATTTCAGGTTGAGGTTCCTCCTCCGACTTTTCTGATTCACCTTCGTCCAGGCTTTCATGTTCTTCCACTGCCGGTTCTTCTGATTCTGTCCCTTTGTCTGTCGTCTCTAGTTGAAGTTCTTCCTCCGGCGTTCCTGGTTTGGGTTCTACCTCCGCAATTTCCGTATCACCCATGTCTAGTCTTTCCGGTTCTTCGACTGGCGGTTGTTCTGGTTCAGACTCTTCTTCGGGCTTCTCTGGTTGCAGGCTTTCCTCCGGCTTTTCGGGTTGGGAGTCTGATTCCGTTGTTTCTGGTTGACCTTTGTCTGGTCTTTCTGTTTCTTCGGCTGAGGGTTGTTCCGTTTCATTCTCTTCGTCTGTTTTCTCTGGTCGAAGTTCTTCTTTCGGTTTTTCCGTTTGAGATTCGACTGGCGGTTGTTCTAGTTCAGGTTCTCTGTCGGGCTCCTCAGGTTGAATTTCTTCGTCCCGAATTTCTTGTTTGGGTTCGTCCTCCGGGTTTTCTTGTTCACCAATGTTTGGGCTTTCCGGTTCTGCGACTTCCGGCTCTTCTGATTCTTTTTCTGGCGTCTCGGGTTGAAGTTCTTCGTCCAGCGTTCCTGGTTGAGGTTCTTCCTCCGCAATTTCTGGGGCACCCGTGTCTGGTCTTTCTGTTTCTTCGACTGGCGGTTGTGCTTGTTCATTCTTTTCGTCTGTATTCTCTGGTGGAAGTTCTTCTGTCAGTTCCTCTGTTTGAGGTTTTTCTTCCGGCTTGTCTGGTTCACCCAAGTCTGGTTTTTCTGGTTCTGCTACATGTCGTATTTTTGGTTCAGGTTCTCCAACCGGTGTATCCTCTCGATCAGCTTGTTCTTTATGCTCCTCTGGCTTTTGGGCAGAATCCTGCTCAGGTTCTGGTTCTACCACAGCGTTTTCTAGTGTTCCTGACATTAGCGGTAGCAGTAATGCCGATCCCATTAGTGGAGGACTTGTTGTTTCATCAGGCTCATGCTCCGGTTTATTCTCCACAAGCACTCTAGAGTGTGGCTGATCTTCACCACTAGTCTGGACAGCTTTATTTTTGTGCCCTGGTGGGCAATTTTCATCGTCCGACTGAACTTCATCTGGGGAATCTGCTTCATCTGATTCAGGTTGCTCTACAGTCTGAGTACTTTTTGTTTCTGGTTTCGATTCGGACTTCTTTTTCCGTTCCGCGTTTGCAGCCACAGCTGCACCACCAGCTGCGACCGCCACTTGTCCGCCCGCAGCGGCCCCAAGAGCGATTACTATATTTAATATTATTTGTACTTTAGCCTGCAACATCTGCAATTGATTTGCTGTTCCTTGATCTCCACCTCCTCCGCCGCCGCCGGAGTCACTTTTACCTTTTGAGTCCTCCTTACTTTTGTTGTCATTGGCCTCACCGCCTTTTGAGCTTGTACCAGATTTCTCTCCAGTTTCAGTTTTTGATCCAGTCCCAGCTGAACCACCATTCCCCTTATCACCGGAACTTGATCCTTTAGTCTCATTATCAGAGTTCGGCTTTTCATTGTTGCTTTTATTGGCTTCCGACCCGCTTGTAGTTTTTTCACTATTTTGTGATGATTTCTCTTTAGAAGTTTCTTCCTTTTCTGGTTTCTTCGGCTTTTTTTCAACCGATCCCTCAGCCTTGCTAGTCGTACTTGATTTTTGCTCTTCCTCTGAGACTTTGTTTGATTTTTGGGATGCTGGAGATTCTGTGCTCGAATTTTCGGAAGGGATGGACTCAGTGGTAGCTTTCTCGGATACAGACGATTCTGTCGCCACTTTCTCTGAAAATGGGGATGATGTTGTTATTTTTTTTGAAACCGGTGATTCTGTTGTTGGTTCCACTGGAGGTGGAGGCTCTGTGGTTGTTTTCTCATGAATTGGAGACTCCGTTGTTGGTTTCTCTGGAAGTGGAGACTGTGTAGTTGTTTTCCCTTGAAGTGGAGATTCCGTTGTTGGATTTTCTGGACCTGGAGTTTCTGTGGTTAACGCCCCCGAAACTGAAGCCTCTGTTGTTATCTCCGTTGTCGGAATTTCTGTTGTTGTGCTGGCATGTTGTTGGCCCGACTTTGGCTTCTCGGTCTGGGTTTCGATGGCTGGCGCTGTTTTATTTGTGTTAGGTTTCTCTTCAACTTTGGATGTATTACTCGGTTTCTCGGTAGTGGTCTCCAATTTTGTAGAATTTGTTTTGCCTTGGTCGGCCATCATTTTCTCATCATGTGTATGGTTTCCGGGTTTGGCTGTCTTCGAAACTGGGTGGGTTGCATTTTTCCCATGAACTTGTGTACCGTTTAAATGACCTGTTTTCGGCTTTGCAGTGGTGGTTGCATTTGCATTTTTTGGGTGTAATGGCGTCGTTCCATTTTTTGTTTCAGTCCCATTGGTTTTAGCTTTCCCGTGAATCGTTTCATTTGCATGCTTGTTAGTCACTGTTTCGTTTTTCTTTAGAATGTTCGGTTTTGCACACACGCGGGGTTTCTCTGTAGCATTTTTCAGAGTTGGTGCTTTCGACTTTTTATGGTGTTTATGGCCCTTTTGTGGCGATTTAGCTTCAGTGGACTTCTTTGAATGTTTGGGAGAGTGTGTTGAATTAGATTTACCCACCTTCACAAAATCTAAGACAGAGCTTGATTGATGTGATGATAAGTCTGGTTCACACTGGCACTGACAAGATCGACTAACGATTTTGTTCTCTGACCCTTCATAGTAGTGGTCCATAATGTTAATATCAACTGTGCGATGTTCTGAGTGTGATTTTGTTTTTTCACCGGTGTGCTTGTGTTTGTGTGATTTCTTACTGTGGTGACGAGTACTTTTTCCATCGGTTCCGTCCTTGGTATGAGAAGAGTGCTTGTGGTGTTTAGTGACGTGCTCCTTCACTTTACCATGTTTCGGATTCTCAACAGTTTTGTGTCCTGAAGTAATACGGGCGTGTGTCTTGTCACTAATTGTCGTGTTCGTTATATCGTCATTCACTTCGATACATTGGTAGTCGTCGTCCATTGGTTCTGGTGCTTCGATCTTCTGCTCTGCATGCTCGGGTTTCTTTGTTGTTTCTGATTTATGTTCTTCTTTAGCATGATGAGATTTAACTTTGTTGTTCTTGTGGTGTGTTTCATTTACGGCATGAGTTTGGTCCAAATGTTCTTCCTTAATTGCATCATTTACATTTGTTGTATCACTGTGTTTATGTTCTTCGGGAGTGTTTGCATGTTTTCCTTGGTTCAAGTTTTCTGGCTTATTAAGAACTTGTTCTTCATCTTTCGTTTTAGTCTTGTTTGACGCATTTTGCTCTAAGGTGCCAGCAGTTTCATTATGATGTGTCTCTTTAGTCGATTCATCATTCAATGAATGCTTTCCTTGTACTGAACTACCTGTTTGGTTAACAAGGTGTGTTTTCTCATCCACAATCACTTTGTCTTCAGTTTTGTCCACATCACTTTCACCTGAGTCATGCTTTTGTGTGATGTTTGGAGCTTCAATCATTGTGCTGCTTTTTTGATCTGTCACATTTTTATTAGTAATACTTGTCTGGTTCACATTATGTGAATTCTTCAGTCCCTTACTTTCTAATGGGATCGATTCGCTTTTGTTCCTGGCAATATTTGGCAGTGACTGTTTTAAACTAGACTGTATTAGTGTTTCATTAATAGATTCAATCTCACTTTCGATCAAGTGTTTTTGAGCGAAGGTCAAAGTTTTATTATGTAATGAGCTATCTAATTCAGTTTGTCTCACATTACCAGGTTTGCCAGTTGGCGGATTTGTCATATTTGTATGAAGTGGTTGTTCACTTTTAATGGTCTCCGCAGCCATTTGTGTATTATTAACGTCTAGTGGGTTATGATCACTATGTACTCCAAGCGTTCTCGAAGTTGTTTTTGTGTGATTTTGTGTGGCAGAATCATTCAGTAACACTTTTTCTTGTAAAGTTTGATCACTTGAGATTGTTTGATTGAGGTTATTTTTGTCCGTTTTAGTAGCATTTTGAGATTTTAACGGGATAAGAATATCTTTGGTAGGTGGACGCTCCGTAGTCGAAACGTTTGCATTTGTATGGACTGTAACTGTACCAACTTTCAATGGTTTGGACGAGTTATTGACAGGACCATTCTGAGGAACTGTACCACTTGATTTCATATTTTCTTTCCCATTTATTTTTGAAACGTTCGCTTCTACTTTTACTGTTTCTTTGTCTCTATGTGAGATTGTTTTGTTCTTAACGATTGCACTATTCCCTTCCACTTTGTTATCACTGAAGTTCACATTGTTTACGAGTTGTACATTCTGTGGTACAGGCTCGAATATTTCCTCTACAAGAAATTCACTACTTTTGTCATTTGTTTTTGGACTGGTATTATAAAATACACTTTGCGTCACACTTTCTTCATTAGGTGCGCTAGTTGGAGAACGCCAACCATGATCTGATAAAATATTCGGAGTATCTGTATAAACAGTTTCAATTTCTGGTGTTTCAATTTGAGTATTTTCCATCTCAACTTCATTCTCAAATATTTCAAAAGGACTAACTGTACTGCTTCGGTGCTCTTCAAATTTTGCACCTTCATTGTAATAATTTTTATCGTCAGATTTTGACACTTTAAACTTTTCAGGCAAACCGGGTGATTTGTGTGACTGTGACTTACGTGTGTCAACTTTATCTTCATAATCGTTCGCTGAAATCTCATGAACTCTGTCATGTTCACGATCTGGAGATAAGTACTCGAGCTCGAACACCCCGGGTTTATTGTAATAATTTTCAGGGGTAGATTTTACACCATTTGACACTTGAGCTTGTTCTGTGGATCCGGAAGATTGTGCTTTACTGGTATCAACGTCTTCTTCGTAGTCATTCGTTAAAATCTCATGTACGGTATCACGTTCACGATCTGGAGTTAAATACTCAACCTCGAACTCCCCGGGTTCATTGTACTTATTTTTTGTGCCGGATTTTGACACTTGAAGTTTTTTTGTGTAGTAGGGTGGTTTAGTGTCAACGACTTCTTCATAGTCGTCTGCTGAAATCTCGTGCACCGTATCATTTTCAGTATCTGGGGATAAGTACTCGAGCTCGAA
>JAQIXO010000347.1:0-22468 GCA_034700305.1 Protaphorura armata
ATATGGGGTAAAATTTCAAAAATTAGTGTAGGCAGGTGTTTTCACTTCAACACGAAAATATTGTCCAAACCACACTCAGGGCATGCCAGTACACCCAAAAAAAATTATGGCGTACCATGGAACATGGGGTCAGCTCGCGTCATTCCCTTGTCAGTTTCTTAAACCAGAGATAGACACATACACTCACATAAAGTCTAGGCGAGGACATGCATGCTCGCAGGCAAAATCCTCCTAATATGTACTCTAAGGTCCGAGGATTTGATTGTTCAATTGTACATCAAGAATGCCTGGGAAATTCGGTTTAAAAAATAGGTGGACAAGAGATAAATCGCAGCATGAATTTGAAAATCCGTTTATTTGCTTGTACGCGCTTTGCATAATTTAATTATTAGTAAGTTAAAGTTGAACATTAAAATAAAATAGAAACATTTTGTACACAGTCAAGATAGGGTTATGCACACACACACGGGCATAAGAGGGTTCGGTTCGTTCACATGAAAAACCTAGGCATAAAAAACGTATGCCTTGCCATGCATACTCACAAGGCTGTACATGATAACAGGCAGGGTTTATTTTGGCATCCAACCCCAACAACCGAAAAAGCAAGGCAAGGGTCTGGAACATAATTTCCATTCATACAAAAATACACACACCAGAGTAATGGCCTAACAAAGCCAGCCAGACAAACTAGGACTGAGTGTACTATTAAACCACATGTACCATACAGACACCCAAATCCTTATCGTACATAGGGAGTTCAAACCCCAATTTTGAAGTGCATGGAGGAGTTATTTTACATACAACTCCAACAGACCATAAAAATAGAAGGACTGTACTGCACGGGTTCAATATTCTCAAATACCACGACAGTTACAATAATAACATCTTCACAAAATTGGAAGTGCAGACTTAGGAAATTCTTATGAAAATACAGATTTTGGAAGTCAAACCCTGAAGGCATCATTCAATCATATCATAAAAATGGCCCTAGACATTATCTTTTATGAATAACAATCTGATCTCAACAGTTGAGGCTCACACATTTTATAATGAATTTAACTTAAGTCGGGTTAACATTTTAGCCAATCAAAATTGAGACTTTGGATTTGGGTTCATTCCAATTATCTTCTTACCCAGGGTCCAGAACCTGGCCAGAGTTTGAGATTGAACAAAATCTGATTATTTGTGACTATGATAAGGCCAAGTGACTTCAACGAATTAATAAATTGAATCATTTGGAATAACACCCGATAATTATGAATTTGGACAGTGTGGACTGTCGACTTTTGAACAATCAATTTTCTAAGTCAACCATCTAAAAATTTCCTTCTGAAAGTTTTCCTATGATTTAAAGTTGGTTTGGTTTTAAAATAATAACAAATGTACACTTGGGAATTATGCATAACACCAGAAGGCTCGGTCCGTTCTTTGAAAGCAATTATGAATCACATAAAAACTGAAATAACCAAGGGCAAAATTACGAAATGGATTATACTCGCCATCAACACGCTAGTAAAAAGTTACTTCGGAAATATCACCCAGGCAAAAAATGCATAATAATATAGCCCGGAGGTGGAGTTAGTAAGAAATTAAATTTAATTGTTGCATCAATTTAATTGTTGCATATAAATGGCTCGGCCTAAAGAAACCACGATTCTAGTAAATATAACCAATTTAAAAATGAAGTACTCACCAAGAGGACCTTGGATAAATTTACAAGTAATTTCCTGGACAACCAGCGGTTCAGTAGCTTGAAATAATTTCCGGTTGCTGGGCCGAACGGGCAAACTTGGATGAGTAGAAGAAAGTTTCTTGTAATTTTTGTTTAGAAACACAAGAAGAACAAAATATTGTTGAAATTTCAGAAAATAATTCGACAAAGTTCAATGTCAGTCCAAAATTCAATCACAAAGTATTCTCGGGTAAGACCATTTGAAAACGTCAGGCAAAGAAAAGTTTTACGGATACGACGAACTAAGAACACCACGAGCAAAGAACAAGTGAAATGGCAGAAGCACACAACAAGGGCTCAGTAGGTCATAGACACCCATGTACAGCAAATTTATTTTAAGAAAAAGGTTCACCCTATTTCTACTAGAAGGGCAACAGCCAGAAGTTCATGGCAGATAGACCCAAAAGAATTCAAGGACAAGGGTTCAGATACTTTGAATAAAATACGGGATGTCAAAAATAAGGTGTTCCAGAAAAATAAATAGTATGTTTTCCCGAAAATTAAAATCCAATAAATATAAGGCAGTGCATAAGACCACGACTAGGTATTTATGATACACCCTGTAGAGTAAATAAATGCGAGAAAATCACACTATAACAAGGTATGTGGTCAAAAGGCACACATGTTTGTCTCTTTCCTTTTCTTCAATTTTCTAAAAAACAATAATACAGTAGGCATAAAAGATAATTTGTATTATCAACACACATAATTTTAACAGTGACAAGTCCAAACAATTTGGCGAAAGACTAAAACCTATTTTGAACAAATTAAAAAAGACACATCAATCCGCTACTTTCATTTGACCAAAATATCAGTATTCCAAAGCAGACATAGGTTTAGTTTCACCGCAGGGGGCCAGCAAGTTCAATAGTAGAGGAGGCTAAAAAATAAACTCGATGCTCCACATGTATTTTTAATGTCAGCAGCCGTCCACAATATTTGACCAGGTCCATATGGAGATCATGCATGTCCTGTTCGGTGGGGAAAGGATCAGACGAAACCGATAAATTCAACTTCGCACAAATTCAGGTGCGCCCTACATAATCCTAGCAATTGTTGCAAAATCGGGTCTGTGCATGATTTTAAAGTACTTGACCATTTAATTGTCGGATGAAAACGCAGGCCGGCAACCGCGGGGCCGCACAAGTCAGTAAAATCCTGAATATCATCTGGAATTAAACCAATAACTAATGGCACAAAAAAGTCATCGTTGCTAAAAAAGCTTCTGGAATCCTCAGACCGAGCAATAATCCATAAAGGCGAATAGTCATGAAACCAAAATAATGAGACAGGGCGATGATGCAACATCTTTGTTCGGAAGAAACTAATAGCGGCAGCTCGGGAAAAAGCCGATCCATATTCAAACTGAAAGAAAAATCACATGGTTAGATTAATTCATCAATACACGAAACAATAAGTATAGTTACAATTATACCTGGAAATCCATGGTCACAAAACAAAATTCTGCAACAAAAATTAGCAGCTAAGCTCACTCAACGAGACAGTTAGGAGGGTCAAGATTGTTCTGACTTACAAGAAAAATCTGCAACCAACATGTACTCGACAAGCTATTTTAGTCTCATAACAGGCTGTGCCAAATTACTGGCAATGCTCCAGCCAAGTGCTTCAAGGGTTTATGACCGGTTAAACTATAGTAAGACCAATTCATGGCAAACCTGCACAACTTTTTCGGTAGTGCAACATTAATTGGCCTCGTACAGACACCGTTTCAAATCAATATGAAAGGAAAGGGCTTTTAATACATATACTGGTGCGGAATGTTGATCGCCGTGCGCATTTCTTCTGGAAAAATGAGCCTAATTAATTCCGTAAAGGCAAAAATGAAATTACATAAAACAAGACAAGGCACACTGCATGATTAGAAATTTTTATTTCTTTAAAAAGTTAATAACAAATAACTTCATACTTTTGAAAGAACAACAGAACAAGTATAGAGGTGTACAATTTCTTTTCTTGTCAATACTAAGTATATGATGGTGATTTATTTTCTAAAAATTCAAATAAAAACACATATTTACAAGAAGCTTCAAAGGCATGAAGCAATCATCGGTCATCGCGTATTTATTGAGGGTAGTGTTGTAAAACGGGAGCCACAGCAGCAGCGGCGGCTGGATTTCAGAAAAAAGATCGACGCTGTCCAGTGGCTAAACACGCCACGTTAACTTCGATAAAAAGTTCTTTTCCACACAGAGCTGTAATGCTGGGCATTAAGCTGAGTGTCAGTTGGGCCTTGTATCTCGAATACAATTCGGAAGCCCACGTTGGTTAGATGAGGGAAAGCTTCACAAATGCTGGAGAGTTGGGAGAGAGTTGTTTCGGTTGAAGCGGTCAATCCAGTTATCCATTTAATTACTGGAAAAAGCATGACCCACACACATAGGGACGTCCTGAAATTCGGCGTAATCCCTCACTAACTCCTCAGTGCGGTACTCCGAGAAAAACAGATCGCGAGAAGAAAGGATTAGGAGTTCTGCCGCGGGAACGACCGTCCAAAATTTTTCAGCTGTGTACGTCATAGCGAAACAGGAAACCGGTAGATGCTGACGCAGGTCTTCTTGAAGCGTCCGAATAACGTCAGTTCGCAAAAATTGAAGACGAGTAAGATCGCTCTGTCGTAAAAAGCTAATGAGGAAGTCATTCCACTAGAAAAACCAACAGCAATGGAAAAATCATTACATTCAAATTATAAAGGAAAATTTAGCTGTGAAATAAATTAGACATAGGCGGATTCAAGGGTCAACGGCAATAGAAAAGAATGATTATTACCTGAAACTCCATGACTAGTGTAGGGCAAAGCTCAGTGAAAGGTGGCAGATAAAAATATGAAAACTATTGCACAATTCAGGAAGAAAGGGATTCTGTTCGGACTGTGAATCAAGTGTTGCACGGAAATAAGATTGAATGCCTTTTAAAAGAACGGATTGAGGCAGCGAGGGTTGTTTACCTGAGGCAAAAATAGTTTGTTTGGGCAATAGTCCATAAAAGCTGGCAAAACACCATGAATTCCAACTGCCAAATCACTTACAATTAGACATGGTACAGGTCATGACCTATAGGAGAAAAATTTAATGCACAAATTGAATCCTCAAACGGGTGTTATTATATTTCAATTTTTCCAGTAAAAAGAGTGTCCACACAAAGCTCTGGAATGGTGCCAGTGCTTCGACCTCGTGGTCAAGAAGTACAGAATGGGGGTGCTCTTGTGCAGTTAATGCAATACCCTCCAATCAAGCAAGTGTTAGTTGGATAGTTACATCAAAAAATTTGCTACAAATCCGGGGCTGTTCGCGCTATTGGCGGATTGAAGTAGATACTTTATTTAAACAGCGGGAGAGAAAAATTCAACGCATTAAAAAAGGAATGTGGCGCCAGGGCATTCATCAGATTTATTGGATACCAACTGATATGATGGTGATGACTAGAGAAAAGGAAACATTTTTACCATTAAACAATTCATTTACCGGAATCTTCTGGAGAATGCAAAATCAAAACATACCCATGGTTTCAATGAGCCCATCCAGAAAATGGGCAGTAAACATGGATACATTCAATGATCCTCTGTTTCAACAAATACGGATGATATTGGCAACTATGAGAAATGTGGAAATGCTAACTCTTAATTTCCGGTTTCGCCGCCATATTCCTAGTGACCAGGAAATGAAATCCTTGTCAGAAAAGTGTCGGAAGATTTTCACAATCAATACTCAATATTGGCTCAGTATCACAGGCAGAGAAAACACCGTATTTTTGTACAGTACAATTATCGTGATGTAGCTTTTTATGATATGTTTGATCAATTACGGGAGGTACATCAACCCCCAGAATTATTGGAAGAATAGAGGGACAATTGGAATGGTTGTAGTATCAATTTAGTAGTAGCTAAAAAACAATGTAAAGAGCATGGACTATGCAGTGTAGTAAAATTGGTAGTCAAAAGTTCAAATGGCAAAAAAATTGAGTTCAATTTATTACTTGTCCACCGGTACACATAACCAAAAGTACTAGGGTTAAAATCTCAAATATTTATGCTACAAATTGCTAATAATCAAGAACTACTAATCTTTACGACTAATTTTCAAAACTACTCACAAACACTACAAAGCTTTGCACTAAGAAATGAACTACTCAAATACTGTGGAACTTTCACGACCAAATAAGGCACTTTCACTGATTCAAAAGAAAAAGGAGAGAGAGTCGAGATTAGGGCTGGGCTTGTCCACTTCCACCTGCCACGGGCTGTTCAGTGGCATTCGCAGTGGCCGGAACGATAGGCAAAACCTCGCGAATCACCTTGTCTCGGTCAACGGTATAAACTTGGCCCGTAGTATTCTGCAATCGGCAGACTGTCAAACGAATGTCGAAGCACAAAGGTCCAGGAGGCAGTTGAGACTGTAATAGACTGAAAATCAGGGGACTTTCAAGTGGATCTCCGGGACAACGGATGACAAGAACGGCCAATTTCAAATTCTTGAAAGTTTGATTCAGGGTGGACAATAATTTGAGTACCGGGTCCTCTTTAGGTTTTGGGATAGGCCAGAGAATGTCCAAAAACTCGTTGGTTGACACACGATATCCGAAAGTCCGGCAGAATATTTCGGCATTGGTTGGCAAATCCAAATTTCGTATCCCGAGTAGGATCACGGGGTTCCATTGTTTCAAAGGAGGAACATCATCAACTAGTAGTCCCTTCTTGTTGTTGTCAAATCGAAAAACACCGACAGGAAGGCATTCTCAGAGGCTTTGATGAAGGGTCAACAGGCCTGTAGCGCGATCGGCAATGTAGTGGTTGATTTCATCTCCATTCGGATTGAACTTAATAGAGAAATTTTATGTGAATGATTAGAACATGGATTGCTGGGAAACTATGAAAATCTAGTATTCAGTGAAATAAAATCGCCAAAATAGGAAACTTACGTTCATGATGATGGGAAAAGGAAGCAAAATTAGAATGGATTACTGAAAAATTAAGTTTACGAAATTCAAGGATGTGCAAGAACGAACACCGTTAGTTCAACTGAAGGAATAAGCAACTAAACCAGGGAGGATGTAAAGAAAGTTGGTCATTAAGGTCAAGTTACGTAACCTTTATCGGTCAGGACCAGATGGGGGAACTTAAGGGACAGAGTAAAATAAAGGGACAATGGAAAATAAAACCCAGGCTAAAACCATAAAACATAAGCACAAGTTGACACCAGGAATTATGTTTTCAAGAGTCATTTCTGAGAAAAAAAAGGTTCGGGTTTAGTAAACCTCAACAAGATTTTGGACTAACACCAAAAAAATTTTGAAGCAACACAATGTAGTCGAAAACATATAAATCAAAGAGTTCATTGACAGAATTAAGAGTCGGAGTAAAAGGGAAGTTTGTTTTTAGAAATAGGGTCAACGACAAAAACCCAGAATGAGTTTTAGTAAAATATATCTTTACACTTCAAGATTCAAAATAGTAAGACCTCATGAGAAAAACAAGTAAGACTGTGTTACAGGAAGTCAGCATAAACAGGAAAGTAAATTAAACAGAAGTACATCATAAGCGCATTCATAGGAATAAGGGTTAAATAGGTATTAATAAATTAAGCGCCACGAAGAAAAAATTCCGTGAGCAGGTATTGAAGGATTGTGCGCCACGAAGAGAGGTTCCGTAGGCAAGAGTTATTAGCAAAGCGAAATATAAATGCTCCCCGTATGACACGGAAATCGAGCCATAATGTAAACGCTCCCCGTATAACACGGAAGTCGAGCCATAATGTAAACGCTCCCCGTATAACACGGGAGTCGAGCCATAATGTAAACGCTCCCCGTATGACACGGAGGTCGAGCCTTAAATCCCCAGAGGAACAAAATTCCTGGAAGTAGTTGAAACGAGAATTGCCCGGAAGAGAAAGCCCGGAAGAAATAATGCTCCCCAGGGAAAGATTTATAATAAATAAAAAGAAAGTAATTAAGGATCCTAGAATAAGAATTATGAATGTCTGTCGGTGGTCTGTTTCACATGACCACCGTTGAAGCTCCGCTGACGGGGTTTACAGGTGAACACACTTCAAGAGCGATGGAACGTCTCGGTGAAGTGACGAAGAATGCAGGTGGAGGAACTTCTTCCGTGTCACCACCGCCATTGACGTCTCCAAAATACTCCGGGTTTGCTGAGAAAGCATTCAGCTCATCATTGGTCTACAGTTGGAGAGAGCTGCTATTCCGGTCTCCAGATGATCCCTTTTCATCCTCGAAGACAGTCTCTTCTCCATTGTCTTTCATGTTATAGTCTTCATTCCGTAGAAGGAGTCATAAATGAGGAAGCCGATACGCTATTTGATAAACTACATAGCTCATTGTCTAAAATAATGTTAGTTTTTTTCATTTTTACTGATGACCTTCGATATTATGTGAACATGCATCTTTAAATATTATAGACAACACATCAATACTATCAATCATGTTGGCAGAGGTACTACTAATATTTTGATATCTCCGACGTTTAAACAATAGAATCAGTATTAAATATTTGCTCATGGGTCCCTCATCCGAAGGACTTAATTATCACGAATGTTTATTTAATTATTTCCGGGATAACGCTTGACGCACTTAAAATACAAAAAATTCACAACAACTATACAGTTACAAATGGCTGGTGAAAACCAGTCATTTTTAGTCGACGACAATTGCAGTGACCGGTTTTGTCCGTTGTGTCTTGTCAGTTTTAAACACCCCTGAGATTCCCCGGTAATGTTCCCCCAAACGATGTCATCTCACCGCGTCCTTCATTTTTTTAATTTGGCGGAAAAATCTTTTGGACGAAATTTTTTGGAAGAACAAGAAGACTCAACTGTCCTTCCCTTCGATGGTCCCGTGTTTCCATCTTTATTTCGTCAAACTGGATTTTTCCCATATTTCTCGCCTTTTGAAGTTTTATTTGCAATTTTGAAATCATGTGTCATACGACTGATTTTTCTTTTATTATTAATTGCGTGGGGGTTTGCGACTTTCGTAGCGGTTTAGTCACACTCACTCGAATCTTCCGAGTCGGAAGAACTGTCCGAACTCACGGAAATGTTGGAAGGATTTTTAATTTTTGGAAAACGGAAGCAAATACTTTACTTCCAAATATTTAACAATGAATGGTCTGTCTGGCTTAACAACACAGTGAAGATAACCCGTTAGAAAGAATTTACAATTCTCTTCGGAAATCTTGTTAAGCGCACGCTTCTTGACCTGTCCGTTATTTGTACTGTAACTTGGATGTTGAGGATTTGGATACACTGTATGGTTCCTTGTCCCAATACAAATACACAGTGTTTAATACTTGTACAAAATAAACACATAAAACCACGTACACAAGTAGAACCCTGTGCAGTCAACTTTTTTATTGGGGGTTGTGTATAAATCTATTTTCTCATAGGGTCTACACTTTATTATTGTTACACTAGAAAATCCGGTTCCTCAATAAATTGAGGAATGCTAAGTGTCAGGAATATAAGACCTCTTCTGGATTTGGATTGTCAACGTTTTGATGAAAGTAGTCCTGCCGTTCTAGGACTGGCATACCCAAGCGGGACACTCGGGTAATCCGTACCTCGGGAAACTGTTCTCCTTGACGGACCAATCTAAAATTGAATACATTTTGATTGCTGTGCCTTCATTTTGTTTTGGCTGACCAAATTTAACAAAAATTTAAAAAATAATTACCACGTATTTCGTGCAGTCCAGCAAGAACTGCAGGTCCTCCCTCATCACGACACACCATATTGTTCACAATAAAGCTATGTATGGCTCCAGATAGATTCATGCAGTTTTCCATACCACCCAATATTACTGCATAAATGAAATAGTATAAATATTTTATTTAGAATAACATTTTACCTGCTTGCGCATTCAAAATCTCTTGCAATGCTTGTTGATTTAGCTGTAGTCCATCCCTCATTTCGTCGAAGGAATTCTCCAGGGTCTGAGCCCTACTATTTAAATTTTGGATTGCTTGTTCCATGACATTCGGCGAATAGTACACAATTGCTACTGCGTAATTGTTAACAATTCAAAGTGAATACACTCTGACTCTAGCAAGATACAAAATAACACGGCAATACTGATGGGCCAAATAATACTAACCTGAGTTCGAAATTTTGGATGGGTTGAAAACCGGAAAGACTTATTGCACCTTGCATCGAGTTTTGACTTGTGTTTATATTTTCTCTCAAAATGCATCCATGCATCCACCCATGTTAATTTCATACCCAATGATTTTATTAAAACATTTCTGAGCTAATTAATCATATGTGCACCAGTACTCAACCACGATAATAAATTATGGAAACTCAGTCACTAGTTCATACGTTTAAATCAATTTCACCAATAATTAAGTAAATAGTTTATGCACAATAGAAAGTCTTGAGCTTTATAAATATTAGTAAAATTCGTTCAAATGTATCAATTTTCTGAAATGAGGTGTCCAAGGTGTACGGATGAGGTGATACAGAAGAATTGATAAAGAAGTAATTATAATACACGTTAAGGAAAATTTATTTCACGAATTGTGTCGTTAAATATTTCTACAAGACTTTGGAGACTATTTTGCTTTACTAGAACCTTTTAACAAATCGGAGTACTTCAGTACGAGTAGTTTACCTATCGGAAGAATGGTCTTTGCCACAATAAGTTTTCTCTTACTCATTCCTAACTCACTCAAGCTCATTCCACCAACTGAGTTTACTAACTAAAATTAATTTAATAACTGCCGACTATATTGATAATGTCAACCTTATTGGCATTGGAAATTGATAATCAGTATCCGGAGTATGTTCAGACCCTCGAAATATTAAGTAATACAAGAATGGTTAGTAATGCACGTTTGAAGGGAGCCTTGAATTTTAAAAGCATCAGAATATTTATTTTAAATTCACGTGGTAGAGCCGATATGGGCTACTATCCTCATTCACCCGTTCAGACTTTCTGACCGAAGAAACCCTTTCTCACTCCCAGAGAATAAGAACACAAGTAAACCTGGAATGAATGTTACTCAACACAGTAATTGTGTATCCACAATGATCAGCGGCAAACATTAAAAATGAATTCCAAACTCAGACTGATCGCTTTTTCTCCAGACATCCTTCTCCGCTACCTGTAAAATCCTAATGTGAAAAAGCTATGACCTCAAATGCCTTAAGTAACATAATACAAATAATAATTTGTATTCCTCCGCATTGATGGATCTCGAGGAAAGGTCCAGAAATTCCAGAAATTACTGGAACCTTGAAGGGAACGATGAATGCAGTGAGAGTTCTGCTCGTTACATATTCCTCCCCGAACACGACGCCCCCCCGGGCTCCGAGTCCAATTGCGCATCCTATGGTAAAGGTCAATTAGATGTTGTTGTATTGGTTATTTCACGGTCCGCTGTGTTGAATTTGAATTAATTGATTTTTTGAAGACTGTAAGGACAGTTATGGGATAGGAGTTCAGTAAAATAATTGCATTTCGTGGTACGAAAAGTCAAGCTAGTCAATTTATGTTACTATTTCTTGCCAAATGTAAAATTGTATGATAAAATATAGCAGTGAGTGAAAGTTTGCTGAAACAATTCTCATATCGGGCTAGGCCATTTATCCATACGAGCAGTTGACGGAGGTTATGTCTCTAGCCCATATACGGAGCGTAACTATGAAACCGTGACTGCAGAATTTTACACTAAATAAGCAAAAACCTAAATGTTTGAGACTATTTTAAAATATCTAATTTGAAGGTAGTGTGCAGTTTATGCACAGGATGAATTTTCGAAGATTATGCAGGAGATTGGTATATTTTCAACTACATTTTGATTTTGAAGTAATTTCAGTTTAAAAAATATATTTTAAAGAACGTACAATGTTACGTTAGTTTAAAGCTTATGGTTCAGGGTTGGACCACGTTGATTTTAAAGAAAGACAAATCCACTGTCGTAAATATCATTTGTGTGAATGCGGCGGAGTCTGTTTATTGTCGTTCAGTACAAGTTGAACAATTCACATTCAAATTTTAACAAATAAAAATGGCAAAATATAAAGAAATCAAATATTAAAGTTTTAAAGATAGACAAATGACAAAATATAATGAAGACAAGTAAGGCAAAAAGGAATTAAACACATGGGAGGAGTCCCTGTCGACAAGATAGGTCGGTTAGGGCAGTGACGCAATGTAATCAGGGTATGTGTTAGCAAGATGGCGGTTTCGGGATTTGTTTGCTGTAAAGGTTACTGGGCATGAGGGGCACGCGATGGCAATTCGTGCTCCGGGGTTTCCACATTTCCGTTCATGGCCAGGATGATACAAGTAATGGCATCTTTTTCCACAACGTCCGCAGGTTATCCGAGGAGGTTTGATTACGGGTTTCGGGGTATCTAGTAGACACAACAAATAACAGCGGATTAGTCAAAACGGTATAGAACATTGTAGGATTTAAAAGGGGGTTGACAGTACATTTTTCCTGACAGCGAGCCAGAGCTCTTTCGGTGCTCCACTTGGAATGGTCCTCTCGTAGATTGTGAAACATATCGGATAGATCTTGGCCATGTAATAATTTAATTCCGCAACGCTCGTGGCATCGGCATTGCAGTGGGGTTAGGTCCTTGAAGGCAATATCGTAGCGGACCGGTTTCTTGCAGTCCTTTCCATCGCAGGGACATTTACAGAAAGAAGTGTCATCCTCGTATTTTCCGTCTCGTCTCCACATGATTTTACGGCAACGGGTACACTTCTGGTGACAGCCACAATGAACACGGTGGAAGATTTCTTCAAATCGATAGGAGATGGGGACGAAATTGGAAACTAAAAAAGACGAAGGTTGAGCCGAGGAAGGGTAATTATAATCAGCAACTTCGTACATACCTTTCACGGTTTCGCAAAAATTGATTATTTGGTAAAAAATAGAGGGCGCCACGAATACGACATCTCCTGGTTCCTGAATGATAGTATTGTACCTGATCGTTGCTTTCTTTAGGGCTGCAACTTTAATCATCGTCCGATCTGTACGTTTTATTCTGTGGGTGCTCTGTACTTTTCTTGGCTTAGGACAATTCTAAATTTTGAATTTGTAAATTAACATTTTACATATTTTCATTGGTTAGCAATCTTAATTTTAATTTCTCAGTATTTCTCGAATCTCCTGCAGTCATCATGGATTGTGTTGTTTTTAGCGATTTTGTACAGCCGGTAGGTATGGGTTCTGATCCGGGGTATTATATACATATACTATTTCAATTTTAAAGAGGTTATTAACTTACTGAAATTGCGATCCGATAACAAAAAATGAAGACCTTGGTACACTCAGCACACTGGAAGAATTGAAATTGAAAGGCAGCACTTTTTCAAACTCACAGTTGTAGTTTATACACTGAAGGGCAGATAACGAAGAGTCAGACTCTACAGGGTGGTTCATAAGTTGTGTAACGGTGACAGATTAGAGCGCGGGAATTAATCACGATTGGATTTTTGTTTTCAAATTCAAATTACTAGGAAATAATGCCGATACAAATTACTAATTTTAGTCATAGACAATTCCAGGATTCCAATGTTTAACCCAATTCAATTATTTGGGGACGCGGTATTTAATTTGAGAATTTCAAGTATGAACACTTATAAGCATGAATTATGACTCGAACCGTAATGGAGACGGAGTACATGGAACGATGAGTGATGAGTTTAGGGCGTTGGAGGTTGGCACGGAAAGAGTATGCTGGCCATGCAAACACAGCAGATTCCACATAAAGTACCACGGGGTCCGACATGTGGTCCAGTCCAGTGCTACATACGATTCCACGGGGTGTAACACAGGGTCGAATGGAATCCAGTGCGTTGGAACCGGGATTGAAAATTAACGAATGCACATTAAATGAACTTTCCATATGTTCTCTTTACGACTACGTCGTTTAAATCCAAATAATGTCCAATCAACATTATAGTGATGACTGTAATAAAGTTTAATGTGAATTTGAGACAATTTCGCGCGATGGTATGGAACCGGCAACTTCCGGGTCGTTACGTTACTTTTCCGGTTCGGTTCCATGCAAGAACCGGTAACGCTAACGGTAACGGTAACGAATTGTCCGGTTCCAAAATTTGGGAACCGTAACGGTAACGAACCGGTAACGAACCGAGTTTACCGGTTCTGATAACGACCCGGTTGAAGCATTAGTCTCACTATTCAGCAATGGCTAGAGACCGGCGAAAGCAGTGAAGTCATATTTTAGGGAAAAAAGCCCAACGCGTAGGATTCGAACTCGTCACCTCTGAATCTAAGGTAGAGTCTTTGCTGTCGCAAGTCTTTCCCGGTTGGAAAAAAATTCTGAAATTTGTTTGGGTCTAACCTGCCAAACAAATCCTTCCCCCCTGGTTACGTGTGTTATATCTTATATGGCCTGATGATAGGTTTATTAATAAATTATTAAGAATAAAAATGGGCTTATTGTTTACAGTTGCCGTAAGGCAACTCTCGCACGCTAGCTCTTCATGATTGCCATTCCAGCAAATTCCAAATTCCCTGGCTAAGACTCTCCTGGAGAAAGAAACAAAATACACCGTCCCGGTGGTTAATGACAAACTGACCAAAGTTAAACTCAATGGACTGAAACGGGGAAGGAAAGTTAACTACACAGAGGTAGTTGACCATAGGCTAAGATTGCCTTGTTGAATCGGCCCCTTTTTAAACTTAACCTAAATGTAATAGAATACGTGTTTCGAATAACATTTTCTAACGATAACATCTCGTGCATTACAACTCCCATAAACTCCCACAAATTCTGAACAGACAATGACTGGCGCTTGTCAAATAAGTATTTATGGTAGTGTCTGACTTCTCTCCACATGTTTGTAGAATTCTTCTCATTACTTGTAAAGTGCCAGCCCAAAACTGTTTTGTGTCTGGCTTTCAATATCACACTTTGTAGATTTCTAAATATCTAGGCATTTTAGAAAATAATTAACACAACCAATTTGCTTGCGTCAGACAAAGTCCAACCGATCCAAATGTCACGTAGCCCATTCTTGTCCTATTTTGAGATGAGGTCGTCCATTGAATTCCACTTCCACTTAATTTAATAGAGTTTGATATTCAATGCATAAATAGAGTCAACTTTACACACTGCTGCTGGGCTAAACTAACTATGCACGTGTCTATCCGATTAAATGTTAAGGGGTTCTTCCATACAATCACTCAATTGTCATCTAACCCCATCTCTTGTATAAGGTCATTCTCCCCGGTCCCACTTTTCCAATTTCCTGAAACCTGGAGAAGGAAGAACTTTCATCCTCATGTTCATTCATCCTCCTAATATTAAGGACGACAGGCGGACGTTTCTTTCTTTCTTGTGCTCACCGCCTTTTCAAAAAAAATAGAAGTCGTAGAAACTTGGTTTATGTCTCTAAATTCGTCAGAAATATTCGGATAAATCCTAACACAACAAAAAGGAGTAAAAGTTTTCAAGAAAAAAACATTTTTAAAATCGCACGGGTGGGATTCGAACTCGCGACCTCCGAGTTTTAAGCGGAATCCTTGCTGTTACGAGTAAAAAAAATTCAGAGTTTTAGGTGACGTGAAATCTAACAAACACACCATAACGCTTGACAATGCTCAAAATTCTATCTAACTGACTGCGGAGTGAGTAATTCCACTCCGGTCAAAAAAATTAATTTAAAAAAAACGACAATAGAAGTTGATGATTATAAATAGAAACTATTTAATGGGCTTATCGTTGACTGCTGGCGTAGCCAGCACTCACACACTAGTGTTCATTAATATCCAGATGTCCGTGTGTGAGTTGTGTGTTACTCTGACACCAAATCTCAATCCCAAAATATAATCCCTGAAAATCCAAATTGAAAAAAAATTATTTATTATTGGCCCAGAAGGATAGCGCATGCTTCTGGATGGTTCTGCGTACACACACAAAGGGCACATTTTCTGTATGTAATGTATAGTTGACTTTTGTCACGTCAAGTCAAGGGACGGACGATGAAATGTTCAAATTACTGTTATATATTTTACTGCGTACAACATTGTACGTATGTTGAGCCGACCATAACGTCAGAGGCCCTTAAGGCTCCCGATTTACGTTTACATCCCTTCAAGCAAAAAAAAAGACCACGGAAATACTAGGAAGTAAGGTTCATGTGACTGAACAAACGTAGTATTCTTCTTTCTTAGAATTGTGTGAAGTGAAATGTTCCATGCATTAACTGCCTTGTCCTTTGAAACCTTTTCAACCTAATTCTCTTGAAGGGGACCTCTATTTTTAAGTCGTTATGATGTATAAGTGGACATCGTAGTACATTCATATTTAGCGTTCCTCTTTCCCATTTCCTACTACACCTTAACATAGTACGGACGAAAAACTTTGAGTAGCTAAAACTTGCCAGTTTCTGTAAAAACAAGACATGAACAATTTCAAGTGAGTAGTTTCCATATAATAGTTTAAGAAAAGAAAATTGCCCAGAACTAATTAATTTCATTTTTTAATTTTTGTTAGGCAACCTGAACTCCCACAAAACAGAACCGGGACAACACCGACTACGGTTGCCTTCTGCACACGCTGCCACAGGGATACGGCACAGAAAACTTGGAATGATGGCGTATTCAAGTGTAGCATTTGTAAATTGTATACACTGGTCAAGATGGTTACTGGTGGAGAATCTCACGCGTAAGTTTGTTGATTTAGTATAACAACTAGTAGAAAACTACAGAAAGAAAACTATCCCAACTACCTGGCAATACATACCTAAATGTAATAGAATCTTCGATTGTTTTTTGAAATTGCGTATCATGAATTAAAGAATTTTAAATCAAAAAAATTATCATTTCTACTTACAGTGAACGCCGTGAGGCTAACACCGAACCCAACCCACCTCCAGCTGAAAAACGGACAAATAGGATGTCCTTCAGAAATTCCCGGGCTGAAAAGTACGGGAATTAAAAACATTGTTATTACACATTAAAAACATATTAACGTTAACTCCTTTCTGATCAATTTTGAAATGTTCAAATGATTAAAAATGTTGGAAATTTTAAAATCTAAATTAAATCTAAATTAAATCTAAATTAAAACTAACAAGGGTGATCAAAAATTTAAATCTGATAAAACCTTGTCTATTCTTCTTGATTGCAATTACAGAAATACTGTTGTAAAGAACCATGAAAAGTTTTCGAGCCTACCACCAGAGATTTAATTTGCAAATAATGCCATAAACAATATTAAAAAAAGGTAAATCACACAACATTGTAATTAATAATAATAGCTAGACCGAAGGTTAGAATTTGAATATCCAATTCTATGGCTGATATTTAAAATCAGTGGAATCATCATAAGATTTTCAATTTACCATGATTTCCATTCCTATTACTTTAATTCAACTATATTATAACGTATGCTTAATCTTTAGCTACACCAGTTTCTTCAATATTGTAGTTTTCTCTGGCAAACAATAATGGATGTGACTTTGACCTTTACATTTACTTTTCGAAATGGTCTTAAAGTTCTTAGACATGTAAACTAATATTTGAAGGAAAACTGTCGAGTACCTAGTCATAGAGTAAATAATTTTATCCATATTAGGGAAATGTTAAAAATAGTCTGGCCATGAAACACCTTTCCATACTACTGTCCCGTCGTAAGAACTAATATGCACTAAAGACTGATTTACTTTGCGCTAAAACGAAGTATATCAATATAAGTAGATTGATGTAACCGCAATGGAACTTTTGAAGGAATATGTAAAATAGTTATTATACACGTCGATATGCGAGGCCCGGGTAACAATTCATACTATTTTCTGTGTTGTTTCAACTCAGAAAAATTCAACTGAACTATGTAATTGTGTATTTCTACAATGATAGAACTACAAGATTCGAAATTTCTTTGGAAAAAATCGCAACTCAACAGATTATATTTTTACTGTACATATAGTACGCGGTATGGTGCGCTCAGGGTAGCTCATCCTGAGGCGCGTGGAATTGCAATTCGGTGTCACTGCCAGCCTCCCGATCTACTAGAATCCGGGTTAATTCTGAGTCAGACGATGACGTGTGTAACGTTAAATGAGCGGCTCTCAACAATTGTACAAACGTAGGATTTTTGGACTCCGGCTGTGGTATTGGTTTCAAGCGTTTAGGTATGCGGTAACATGTATTCAACTGAGTTTGAAACAAATTTGTTCTGAAGTTTTACTTGAGGTCAGCTGGAAAAGAGTTGAGCTACTTCTCTTATGCCTAGCATCCTTTTTACTAGGACCTGGAATCCTAGAATCTGATGTCGAATTTGAGCCGCACATGTGGGAACGGAAGATGGATGAGCGGAAACATCCGATTCTATTGAAAGGGATTTGTCATGTCATATCATGAGATGTGTGATGTGTCATCCGTCCCCGTATAAAAAATAGGACTTATCGTGGAATATCAAAATTTTGTTATTGTACTGGAGCTATTGGTTCTATTACTTCCGAAATTATTGTTGTAATTGTTACAGGTGTCGGTATTGTTACTCCACTAACAGAGTTCGTCCCAGTGGTTGGCCATCTTTGCACTACAGGAAGTTGAATGGCTAATTTTGTACTAAATATTTTATCACTTAATGCTATAAGGTGACGAATTAAGACGCCATTCTGGCTGCAAGCGTGTGTTATTTCCTTAGCGTTTTGATTGATTTCTGCTAAAATCATATCAGCCAGTGTCGCTATGTCGTACAATTTATTTGTGACTATTTCTTTATTAATAGGTGGGGTAATCAGATCCGAAGGTCTCCACATCCTAGGAGAAAACATGTAACCGTTCCACGGAACATACGATGTGGTGTTAGAAAAATCCTGGACTTGGATTATGATAGTTCCGGAGAGGAAACTGGACTTTCTCTTTGGGAGTAACCCCAAATTTGAAATAAGTTGAACTACTGTTAAGGACAATGGAATTTTGGATTTTTGAACTTGGTTGAGAAAAATATTTAACGTTTTTATTTTGTACTTCAGACACAGGTATCATCGTCTGAAGAATTTCCATGGATGTGAAGGCCTCATGAGAGAATGTCGATTTAGCAAGAGGAAGGGCCTAGGTTGGAGACTTGAGGACATGAACGAAACGATTATTCCGACTCGACTATTCCGAGCGAGTACGACAAATACATTAAGATATTTCATTATTTATTAGCTTATAATAAATCATTTTATTTCAGTGAGGATACCGAAAATTATGTTGATGAAGGGGGGGGTTGAGGAAGACTGCAATCCATGTAATTCTGGGTCAGAATCAATCATTCGAACGGTAATGAATGAAAATGATCGTGATTAATCCCAAGCGTCGAATGAATCCAATCAGATTCAATCAGATTTTGATCTAAATGAAACTGTGGAAACTGTTGTGATTTCCCCGGATTTGTCTCCTTATTTCCCAACTGAAATTAGTTCGGATGAGCTCTATTCATGAGGCAACTGTAAATACAAATAAAAATCTACACAAAATCCTACACAAATTAAAGTGTAAAATTATTCTGCCGATGTTTCTTTGCGAATTAAATCCGAATCCTTTGGAACATACACATACATAAAATAGAAACTATTAAGTACTTTCAGGCTGTTTATTAACCTTAACTTTTAGCCGACGAGAATATTTTTCATCCACAACGCAAAGGTTGTCAACCGTACAATGATTGCTGCAACATTGTTCATCATCTGACCCAACGAACTGATAGTTACAGTTAGATCCGTCCATAATACAAGTTCCGGCGCCCTACAAAATAACCATGTACATATGTAAAAAAATCACTTCATTACTTTACATATTATGTATTATATTTAACATTATGGATGCAATCTCAGATTAATTTAGTTACCGCTAATGCGGAGCGTGTAGCCCACCTAATTTATAAGCGGTTGCTCCGAAGCGTAAGACTCCTAACCTGCTTATTTCAAACAGACGTTTTTGGGTTTTTCTACAAATTCCAGGTTCTCACAGATATGTTCTAAAAATGATCACAGCAACAGGACAGGACAGGAACGATTTGATTAGACGATTGATTAATTGCGTGTCTGTCCGGATTTGTTACCAAAATTTGAAGGTTATGTGTGGCTGAGGTAGGGATTTACAGTTTTTGTTTTATTTATTAATTCAATTTTATTCTTATTTAATTAGGATATGTTTTGTTCCGATTTCGTGAAACCGGGAAGTATGAAGATTGTGATGTTTAATCATTTGTGATTAACGAATAAAAATTCATTTTAATCTAGGTCAACTTGATTAATTCAAGGTAAAGGTCTAGGACTTAGATTAATTGATTGGAAGAATGGATTCGGAAGTGATTGATTGAGCTATCATACCTCTATCTAACTATATAATTAGAATAGTAATATAGATTAAATACAGAGATAAATTTAATTCCTCAAATACAAGAGTACTTCATTGTCTAACCACAAAAGAAAATACAAGCCAAATACCAGTGGCCCATCTAAATTGAGAACTTACTTGGCATTGATGCCCCATACAACTAACAGCCGTATAAAACGAAAGCGTCCGACATCAATTTGCATTTGACGATAACTAAATGTAACTTTTACTCTATAATAAAATAATGAATGTAAATATTTAAATAAATGGTATAAGAGCCGAAAACAGAGAAAAACGTTGGCGTCCAAGATAACGCAACATCACGAAAGAAAATCAAAAATACTCAGGGAGAGAGGCTGGATGGAGTGCTCGCAGCTCGAGCCTGGCGACGAGCGGAACAGCAGGCTTCGACCAGAGCTACGGCGCCCTCTGCGGGGGTGCGGCGGAGAAAGAAGAGTCCGACATATCATGATGATGTAACTGGCGAGGCAGCGAAAAGTAGTGAAATGATTTTCCTTTTTGGTATCCAGTGAAATTTTTACATAAGTGTGTGTAATTTCTGTACGATTTCGAACCTACGATTTCGATTTTCCCGTAGATAAACGTGGCCCTACGTATAGAAATGGTTCTTCGTATGGTCGTAGTCAGTTGTCGACGGATAAATATAACCAAAGTAAAAATAGATATTAAACCATAACAACGTCTCATAACAACATTGAACTGTATATACTACGCTCAAATACGTAAGACGGGAGAGGAGTTTCTGTATATTTTAATGTTTTCAATTTATTTATTTTTTATTTTTTAATTTAAATTTCAAAATTATCATAAAGGGGAAAATTTGGTTTATGCTAAAATTTTAACATATCTGGCAGGACCGATTAGATTCTCCCATCATCTCATCATGTTAATTTCACAAAAACAAGCAAGAAGAATTTTTTTTAAAATTAATTCTTTTATACCCCAGTGTGTCCCGTATACTCCAGTATACTCCAGTGTGTATACTCCAGTATTATTGTAATCTAATTTTATTTAACTTAATTTTCTTTATTGCTATTTTGTTCATAGGTTCATTGTAACCCTCATATTTTCAACTTCGTATGTAGTGTAATGTAAATCGTGATGGTAGCGGAGAAGTTGACGGGCTACCTGAAACGACTCCCGTAAATCCAGGTAACGATTTGGAGATGTGTTTTGATCAATGTAAAGTTATGATGAAACATATAGAACAGAGTGCTGCGAGGCTTGATGAAGTGTACTGTCATTTGAAAACTCATATTAAGGAATTACAATTGGCTGAGGAACGTATGTTGAAATTAAAAGACGAGTTGAGGGTACAAGAGAATAGGCTAGAAGGAATCGTGAACATACGCGTACTCGTACGCGTAAGACAGAACTCAGCGTAAGCACAGCGCTAAAACCGAACCGAAAATTCGCATAGAATGATGTGCTCCATGGCTTTCACTTTTTCTTGAAGCTCTGCTATTGTCCGCTTTGAGGCTCTGCTTGGTAGTCTCAAGGCAACCCGGCAGCGACTTTTTTCCTCTTGTTTGGAGCTCCGTTTTTTCTCCGTTCTATGGCTCTGCGTGGTATCCCTCATTCGACCCGGCAGCTATATTTGCATTAACTTCCTACTGACTTTCTCCAGCCGCCTTTGTATGGATTGATTTCCAATTGAATTTTGATTTGTTGATTTTTCAATTGATTTTAGATTCGTTGATACAATAATTGACCAGTGCTTCCTGTTGTTGTGGGCCTATGGGATCGCAACTAGTTTTGGTTGCTGGAGTTCATACTTTCATCGCGATTTCGTAATTGAGAAGATCGGCAGTTATTTGATTTGGACCACGTCTTATCAAATAATTTTTTTTATCTCACGTCCAAGCTTCAATTCTTCGTTGGCCCGAGCAAATGTGATGAATCTCGATGCCATTCTCAGCTCAATCAAAACACTGCGAAAACGCGAGTCCGTTATCATAGTTTAGGGGTAGGGATATGGTGAAACTTCATGATGTTAATTTCTCCGGCAGTGCCCCTGAATTATAAAGTCATCATAATATTTTGAATATTTTTCATTTGAATTCAAAGAAATCTCTCCGAATTAAAATGTATTTTATTAACTTTGCGTTATTTTAATAAACTTGTTTCCATTAATGTTATATCCCATTACACGGTTGACTGAAAATATTCACTAATATTTACATTTTCCTTTAGATTTTTATGACTTTAAATAATTTTGATTATATAATTTAATCTGCACTTACATTTTCTTGAGGATTTTAACTTATCGGATTTGCCTACTGGCGACGATTCCATTCAGTTCCAGTTATTAACTGAGTTCCTAATTCAGTTCCAGTTCCAGTTCCTGGTACTAACTGGAACTCTTG
>JAQIXO010000348.1:0-22456 GCA_034700305.1 Protaphorura armata
AGGGGGCCCTTGTCTTCACCGGACAATGCTCACAAGTTGACTATTCACTTCCGGTTCCACCGTGGAGCAGAAATTAATAAAATAGTTGAAAACTAAAAAAAAGTCGTGCCTCTTTGGTTATGTAAAATCATATGAAATGTTTAAAACATTGTTAGTAGGGTTGACTAGGGATTTTAGGGGTCTTTTGAGTAAGTAAATAAACAATATCGAAAGATAGGCGAGAAATGTTTCATATGATGGATGGTTTCATACTTAGGTAACGATTGAGTTACCTAGTTGAGTCATAATTTCCATGACTTTACCTGTTGACCTGCTTCAACAATATCTCAGGCCCATTCGTTTTTATTACTAACGCTTCCTGATGAACGGGTTTTAAGGGAGTTGTTCTGATCTACTATATGGATTGTCTGAATTGAAAGTCCAAATTTATATTCCTGCTTCTATGTTGTCTTACTAATGGTTACGTAATTTGTCGACGCTTTCAACTATATTGATTCGACTTCTACATGCTTGCTGTTATTTTGTTGAGGTGCTCCGTCCACTAAACAGTAGCGTCTCTCCTTGCTTCTCTCTTTTATAATTATTAGCTCTATTATTTGTTATGCTTTGGACAATTTGGATTGGAAAGCATTTGCTTTTGTCTCTCTGCCAGAACATCTCTATATTACAGTTATAATTTTGCTTCCATCTTTTAATATAACTGGCTACGTGACTTCATAACGCTGTCAACCATGTTGACTTGAACTGTTTTGTGCCTGTTTTACTGCGGTTTCCAAGCTTTTTTGTTATTGGCCCTAGCGTTCATTGACGCTTTGACCAATGTTGATTGGAAACCTCTTGTTCTTAGCACATGCAAATTTGGGTAATTTGGCGTTCTAATCCGCTCCACCATTTACCTCCTAATATTGCGCTATCGTCCCATCGGCGAAACGATTGCTTCAATATGGATACTTTCAACTTCAGAAATGCTCCCAAAAAACCGAAGCGCGTGACGGACAGACAGACGGACGGACAGAGCATCCGCAATAAGTCGTTTACAACGTAGTATACTCGTCGCACGACTTAAAAATCAACATATTGTTTATTTTTGCTTCCATCTCTACACGTTTCATTACTTGAGGGATTCGCTTCAAATTTGGCATGCGTATTTAGGGGGCCCCTGTCTTCACCGGACAATGCTCTCAAGTTGACTTTTCACTTCCGGTTTCACCCTAGAGCAGAAATTAAAGATCAACACATTGTTTATTTCTGTTTCCATCTCTACACGTTTTATTACTTTATGGATTGGCTTCAAATTTGGTATGCGTATTCAAGGGGCCCTTGGCTTCACCGGACAATGCTCACAAGTTGACTTTTCACTTCCGGTTTCACCGTGGAGCAGGAATTGAAAATCAACATTGTTTATTTGTGCTTCCATCTCTACTGGTTCCATTACTTTATGGTTTGGCTTCAAATTTGGCATGCGTATTTGGGGGGCCCTTGTCTTCACCGGACAATGCTCAGAAGTTGACTTTTCACTTCCGGTTCCACGGTAGAGCAGGAATTAAAAGTCAACATGTTGTTTATTTGTGCTTCCATGTCTACACGTTTCATTACTTTACACGCAAGAATCAATCTGAGTTCCTCCATCGGTTGTAGGACATCTTTCATTTACTTTTGAGACAAACCTATATCTTGCAAATGTTGTAGTAAGGCGCCTGTTTTCCGACTTCTGGACCTTCGACGATCAGTGATTGTCAGGTTTTACTACAACACTCACATATTTCGACTGTCAGTGATTGCCAGGATTTAGTACCACACCCTCGTATTTCGACTGTCAGTGATTGGCAGGATTTAGTACCACACCCTCGTATTTCGACTGTCAGTGATTGGCAGGATTTAGTACCACACCCTCGTATTTCGCTATTTCGACTGTCAGTGATTGTCATGTTCAACTACAACACCCGGGTCTTTCGACGGTCAGTAGTTGTCATGGTTTCTACAACACCAACTTCTTTCGACGGTCAGTGGTTATTGGTTGTCACGTTTTACTACAACACCCATCTCTTTCGACGGTCAGTGGCTCTCATGTCTTACTAAACACCAACTTCTTTCGACGGTCAGTGGTTGTCATGTTTTACTAGTCATTTCTTTCGACTGTCAGTCTTTCGCATACTGCCTGTGACTTGTCACAGTTTATTTTATTAACTCATGGATAGAGAGCCAAATAAGATTTTTACAATTGTATTAGGGAATTAACAGAATACAGAACAAAAAAAGAAATTATCTATCTATCTAATGACAAAGGGACTAGTCCTCTGAGATCGAACCACAGTATATTTGTCCCAGTCCACAATGAACGCCATGCGAACATAGTTTCTCAGCTGGGTCGTAACACGCCCAACCGCACACTTTGTGTCCAATCGGACAGAAGGCTGTGTCATCCACACTCACTCGAGGTTCTAGTGTTGGGTCTAGCTTGTCTCGTGACAGCTCTCCTCTGACAACTCACACAGTACTGCCAGAGATAGACATTTCTTGTGGACAGGGTTGTAGTATTGCGACAAACATTGTTCCTCTTCGACTAGACAAGGGATGGTCTCCTTACACTCGGGTGTAGTCGGGTCATAGCACCCCCAATCACGACAAAGCTCTTGCCCAGCCTTACCTGGAAAACTTCCATCAGCAGACTTTTTGGTACCCTAAAACCGTGAAATTCCTCAAATCGTAATCTACACATAATTTCATATTTTTAAGTGGAATTACTAACTTTTGATTTATGAACCACCCGGTACAATTTTTCAAAACAAATGATTTTACTAACCTTCCGTAGTTTGGAAACCAATTCCAAACAATATGGGCATTGTTCCCAGAGTAATTGATCTCATCCTGAATGGACTACAGCAATTGAATATGAGTTCTGGAACAAAGGTAGTTCCGCCTTGATTACAGTTTTAAATTTATAGGCAGCAGCTCTTCATGCTGCAGAATTGTGGAATCAACTCTTGTTTCTCTATCACGTGTAGTTCTGATTGTGACTGAGGTCCCGTCTGTCTTCTTCCTGTCGCACAATTTTTATTAAACGAGTTATTTGTGACTCTATAGACGTATTACCACAATTGATCTACAATTGGTTTAACCACAGGGAGTAATTTATAAATTGTTAACTAACAGGTTTATGGCCTTTCGGCTCTTTACCCTCTATTTTGTGAATTAGACGAATTTTGAGTTCCAATGTGTAGCGGTAAAGAGTTTTGGTAGAACTTCGTAGAATAGAATATAATTTTTTTTATTTAAATCCAATTGTATAAGAGAAAGTATGGAGGAGAAAGTATGGAGGAGAAAGGAGGAAAGAAAATGTGATCAGGCTCTCTGGTGTTCGTGGGATCGACTGCCAATTTAGCCTAGGGTTTCTATCCTGTTTTTTCTCAGTCCTTTATTTACTCACCAAATGTGAGGTGTATTTTCACGCTGCTGGTTAATGGTAATAATACGGCTGGTAAAATTAACCTCCATCCACTCACCTGTTTCGTAATTCTAGCAAACTCAGCAAAAAAATGCCACGAATACACAATAAATCGTGTTTAGATTCAAGAATATCTTTGGTCGTCTGAACAGCCGCACATGTGCTGATCGTAGTTTCTCAATAATCCTGTAGGTTCTCACGGATTGTCTCAATTGTGAACTTGGTACACGGTCTCTCATTTACCCATATGTGTTGGATTGAGGGCTGACACGCCATTTGACTTGAGCCATAAAAGTGATCCTTCCATGACCTTCGACGCCCACTGATCCTGACTATTCTGGATTTCTTTTCTGCAGTGACATTGTGACCCCTTATTCAAAATTTCAGATTTCATTTTAAATTGTCCCCTACTTCGAATCGCAGGTGGTTTCCGACGATCAATTTAACTAGTAAATCCTAGTAGGCGATCCGCCGCTACGTTCGTTCAAAGTGTGTCAGATATTTGCGGTCCACCCTGTACATGACCTACACAAAAAATTTTCAAAAGATTTTACGAAAAATACAGTATCGCTTAATTGTACAGTCAAACAGGGCTGAAAGAATATTCCGGAAATTAATCAGTTGTCATTGTTTATAATTTCTGTAAAAGAAAACTTTATCCATAATCATATAACACTCTATCATATCATACCATAATATCACATCATTCTTATTTTTCAATAAAGTGAAGGCATTAGGGGTCTTCAAGTTCGACGATTATAATCGTCGGTCAAAATAATCGCTTATTTTTGGCACCGATTATAATCCTAAATTAGTGAGAAGACCGATTATTTTAGCACCGTTTTTCGTACTTTACTTTTGATTTCTTTTCTACATCGCACATCGGACTTTTTCTATAAACTGAAACGGATGAAAAATATTCGAATTCTCGAGCCACGAAAACGAGGAAGATAATCGCTTATTTTGGAAGTAATTGTTTCTGGGGTAGATTAATTTTTGAAGGTTTATACTCTACAAAATAATCCTCCGCGCAAGCGGTCTAAGCAGACGATTATTTTTTGAGCGCTTATAATCCACGGATGGATTATAATTGTCCCACTTGAAGACCCCTATTGACTATTGTTGAAGTTTGTAGTCTAACTGTAAAGAATAGCCACGCTCCAGTAGAAACATGTTCGTGCTTTTAATGTTATTTAGAACAATTTCCTCCAATGTAGAATTTCCAGACTTATCCAACATATTCCTGTATATCTTTATTAAGTCGGTTCCGACAGGTTTTCTGTGGAATGATCCTTCACTATATCTCAACGTACATTTCATTATTTTTGCGTCAATTGAATGTTTAAGATATTGAAGAATTCCAACGAGTTCTCCTTCCAAGTTTCTTTTGAGCTCTTCGTATTGTACAACATATAAATCAGGAGATTTCAAAATCCAAGTTTTGATTAGTCCCGCCCATTGTTTTCCTGCAACCTCAACAAATAGCTTCCAGAGTGTGGGCCATTTGGTGCCGTTTGCTGCAATAAATTCTGCAAAATGTGGACCAAATAATATATTGATAACTTATATGTTGCATTAAATAATTATATTAATAAATCGCTTGCTTACGTTTCTTTGAAAAACTTTCGTCACTCGCATGTCCTGTGTGATTCTTTGTGATTTTCAGGTGCCATTGAGCCAGGATAGCATCATATGGGTTTCTTATGATCAAAATACCACGGTATCTGAATAGCGCTTCCGACTCTTTCACCATCGACTCACGAGAGGTCCCAACTTGGGAATACGCATCGTGATGTGTTTTTTGAACAATAGTTGTCCCGTCACTTGCATCATGCAAGTTTCCAGGAAATTCAAGCTTGTGTGACTTCGGTCGAATGTCACCAGTGAAAATTCCTGTGCTCGATTCAATCAAATAACGTACCCAGGTGTTACCACTTCCAGGAAAGCTGACCAGTGCACTTCAGTACAACATATAGTGTCATTATTCTTGTAAAAAATGACCAAATTTGTTTGTTCATACCAAATAAATCAACTCCATTCAATAATTTCAAACTTTTAAGAACTTTTAAAATATTATCTTTGTATTCTTATTATTACCGAGGTCGTATTGCATCCCGCTTTGCAAATCTGACGCTGAAATTGGCACAATCTGGATCGTCCTGCCATATGAAAACTTCCAATCCTTTCTTGTCAATTATTTCATCCAGATTCGAGTTGAGCATAAGTTGTTGATCTGTTTCTGCCTGTAAAAGGTTTCCTTTGTTTAAAATTAATTCTCTCTGACTTATCGGAGAATAAAAATGCATTTAATATTTTTCTATTTCGTCCTGCTGCTAATTGAATGGTTTACCGAATTGTTTTTAATTGTTGTAGTGTTGGAAGTAATGTGAACAAATCCTACACGTGGACAGGAAAGATAATATGTGACAGTATTTTTACAGACACTTATGATTGCTAAACTGAAGACTAATAATAAAAGAGTCGCTTTGTCTTAATTTTTGGAACTCGGATAATGGAAGACATTCTCACAGGAGAGATGCGTGCATTCTGATAGCGTTCTCCTAATAGTTGGATTAAGCATTGACTGGGATTTGGTGTCTCAAAATGCGATATAGCAGAGCGTTCAAATATACAAGTATATAAATTCATTAACAGCATAAGGAGACAAAAAATGTTTTTAAATAGTAAACCTGTTCCGTTTTCTTATTAGCCTAACACATTTTCGCGACTTGATTAATTCGAAATGAGTGTGCTAAAACATATTTTGCGTGCATACAAATACATGCCTATAGTTACAAACATTGCACAAAAAACCGGTTCCTGAAACTCGGTCCACTCGTTTACACGCAGAAAGTATGATCTGGACTCAAAAAATTGTACACAATATGTAGATAGATTAATACACCAGACATTATTGACCATCACGTCCTTCCTCACTTGAGAAAGCTATAACCTGGTGGAATTACAGATTAGTCATTTTCATTTTACATGGAGTGTATTACAATGTTATAACATAACCTGCTATAATTAGTACAAAAGTGAGTCAGTACTACAGACGACCTTGAGTTTTGTCTCCGTACATTATTATCATTCCAAACAACTACTTTTTTCTAAGCACGCAAGTGTCAAGTGCTGGTGGCATGCATTACGTAATTGTGTGTACATGTTGTGTACAGGGAATCCCACATGCATGTGCCCAAGTAGCACAGACCATTTGAAAGAAAATTGGTCAGTTTTACTTGCATTTGGTGGATAATTCATGGGCATCCAGGCTATGACACTACGACGGATTATTCCTCCGAATATATTAGCTACCCTGTACACCTTACCGGAAGTTGTATGGGAGAGCGAAGTATATTTGATGTACCACACAGACAGGTGCACTTAATTACAAGTCTCTCGAGCTTGTTGCACACTTTCAATACCATTTTACTAGTACTACAGCACGAGTCATGAGTCTCCAATTAAGGCAGTTTTATTCAAGCGAATGTGTGAGATTGTCTTTAATAATGTGAATAATTATTTACTTTCCTGGAATTGTGACACATTGTTTCAAGACAGCGACATTGCCACCTTCTGCACACACGCAGATATTGTTGCATTTGAAGGAGATGAAGGTAGTGATCTCCACGCTAGTGAACTGAACCAATGGACCAAGTCCACTCCCAACTCTCTTCAATTGAGTCACAAAATGAGCCAATTCATTGATTGACTTCACTTGTTCTTCCAAAAATTCTGTCTCCAAGAAATCACAGAGTTGTGGGTTTCCGTTTCGTCCAGAGATGGCATGGAGGTCAAGGAGAACCTAATGGAATTAAAAATAATTAGTTTAAAAAAAATATTAAATTTTTTTAAAGTACCGTATGTCGCAAAAAGAAAAGGCCACTTCCTGGATTAATCCACAAAGTGACCTCTTCTTTTTGGGACATACGGTAATCCACAAAGTAACCTCTTCTTTTTGGGACATACGGTAATCCACAAAGTGACCTCTTCTTTTTGGGACATACGGTAATCCACAAAGTGACCTCTTCTTTTTGGGGCATACGGTAATCCACAAAGTGACCTCTTCTTTTTGGGACATACGGTAATCCACAAAGTGACCTCTTCCTTTTGGGACATACGGTAATCCACAAAGTGACCTCTTCTTTTTGGGGCATACGGTAATCCACAAAGTGACCTCTTCTTTTTGGGACATACGGTAATCCACAAAGTGACCTCTTCTTTTTGGCGCATACGGTAATCCACAAAGTGACCTCTTCTTTTTGGGGCATACGGTAATCCACAAAGTGACCTCTTCTTTTTGCGATATACGGTATTTAAAAAAATGAACATAAAATTATATTGATTTTGTACCTGATTGATTGTCTTTTCAAGTTCAAGAGCTGCAGTGAAAGCCTCTAGAGGGCTCCCCCACTCATCACGTGTTGGTTTGGACACGGGTTGGAGCACTGGAATTAAAATTCGTTAATTAGTTAAAAACTAGGAATTAATTAATATAATAATTTAGAAAATCTTAAGATTGAATGAAAGGCTTACCAACTCGTCCACCCCTCTGATTCTGATACCTCATGAGATTATCGGCATGTTCTCGTTCCTCATTCGATTGTTTCTTGAAGAATCCAGCCACGCCTGGGAATGCCACGTCATCACGGTCAAAGTAGGAAGACTGTGTGTGTACAAATAAAATAAACATTACATAAATACATTATAAATTTAAATTTTATGATACAAAATCCATGGCTGAAGAAAATAAAAATAACACGATTTGTACTCATGTCATTTGGGTTTGTGTGAATTAACCTATACTGAGCAAACACATGATATGAGGACAAGACAACCAACAAATAAGTGATAAGATAAGTAAAAGAGAGACGAAGACGGAGTGTTCAGATTCTCATGGATTTCTACTCCCACTCCTACTATACTCCTGACTCCACACATTTTAATCACTAAACAAAATTTGGATGATGATTTCAAGTGTCAAAGTCTAGCCGATTTAGAATAAATCACGGAGTGAACGAAATTCACTCCACAAAAAAACACTTGCAATAAAATTTTGTCCGTGAATCGAATTAAACCATGCATGGCATGACATTGCGGCTAACATTTAAAATTGTAGCATTGTATGGAATGTAATGTAATGTAATAAGTTGGAATTTTCCAAGGCTTAAACCTAGCACTCTAATTCACTTTAAAATAAAATTCGACTAGTGCGACGTGGCGAAGTCGAGTATACCCAGTTTCGGATCAACTGTCTCCTCAAAAACACGCTTTCAGTTTTCATTTTGCATCATGCCTGACACGTTGATATCCATTTTTTCACCAACTATGCGGATTATCTCAAAGTGTAAAACGATAATCTTTCCGAGGAAACAGACTGATCCAGTTGTTGCTTGGACTAACGTCATAAGAAAGATCATTCGTTTCGGTTCCCTTTTGAAGTTGTTGCCATTTGAGTGGGATGAGAGCAAGGGTTTGGTTACATACGCTAAGAAGAAATCCCACATCTATTTGTTCATCACCTGCTCCGGGCTATCCCTATTCTGCCAAATCGGGACACTATTATATCATGCACAGACATTATTATCGGATCAGCTTCATCTAACCAATAAAATCATTGCTCTCGCCCGAACACTGCTTGTGATATCCATGATGGGCTGCTTCGCCGTTACCTTATTACGGGGAAGGAATTTTATGGCATTTGTTAATCAGGTTCTACTCCTTTCTTCATGTCCAACAACAGGTAAATGGATTGTTTTAACTTTTGGCTAATTTAATATCTTTGCCAAGTATACAAGGTAGTACGTAAACGATTTCTTTTGCATTGAGTCAGATCCAAAAACGACTCAGAGTATGGTACGCACAGCGATGGCCGTGAAGATTATGTTCAGATTCTTCTTATTCCTCTGCATAAGAAATACACTCTTTGCATTATTTCTACCTGAGGCAAGGTTGAAACTATTCCCAACGGTTCGGAAAGATCAACGGACAATTGTCTACCTCCTGGGAATGAGTGAAACTGTGCTCACTTATTCTTTTACTTCCTTAATTTGTACACATGTTGGGTTGCTCTTCATGTACCTCAGCACTATGTGCGCCCAGATCACAACAACCATGTAAGCAAATATAACATTGCACACACACAACGAAGAATGACTTGAATACATTTACTCATAAAATTAAAGTAAACTTTTTCAATAGCAATACTGTGGAATTGGAAACTCAACGTAACATTAGAGGAAATGCAAAGATATCAACCCCGGACATCCAACAGTACAAGAGCTTCATGTTCATCAGCTTCATCGACGTACAAGGAATTGGATGAAAATTTCATAGATGTGGTCTATCCTTGTTTCCATTTCTTGCTTACTATGCTTTTTTGTTTCTCAATGGTCAAACTAATATCACAGTTTGGACCGTATATGTTTCCAACCATGTGTATTTTATGTGTCATTTGGCTAACTATACAATACGCGTTCCTCAAGTCCATATCTCGATTGACTCAAGTTTCTGAGGAGTTCATCAAGATAGGTCGCACACTGTCAACTGCTACTGCTCTAGGGAAAGAATGGAGAGCCTTAAAGCCCATTACTATTGGAGTTGGTCATTTCTTCGAGTTTAAACCAAACGTATTCCCCTACTTCAACGCCATTGCAGAAAATACTCTCACCCTCATACTGACCATGAAGGTTTAGTTATTAATTTATGTCAAGCCATCCTGATGTTCGCGACATGCCTTTACAATAAGTTCAGCTACAAGTAAATATTTTATACATGTGTTTACTGACTCAAGTGTAGTGGTACTAAAAATCCGTCGCAATGCGGAGGTTTGAATTATGTTTGTACACGTAGTGTAATATTTATGAATTTTTCTCCTGAATTACAATTTTACTGTCTAATAATTACATCAATACCATTAATTTAAATTTGATGAAATATAAGCAAAAATAATATAATCTGACGAAGACTAATTACAATTATTAACATGTGTGAATTTTTTTACACATTGTGTAGTATTTCATTCTTACAGAATATCAATGTTTAGAGCCAATTTTTTGTTTTGATGTTCTGCCGACTACATTTCAGGCAAACTGAAATCGAAACATTAACAATTTGGTAGCCCGTAAGACATTAATTGTTAGACAAAAGATTTTGAACAAGATTTTTTTTGAATTTTTAGTTTCTATTTTGCATAGTGGATTTAACCAGAAACAAAGACTGGCGGATCGTAAAAGTAGGTTTGAAATTTAAAGTGGTATTTCCTGCCTCTCACACCCAGCTCCATTACAAGTGCTGGCCACATTGTTTGCGATCACCTGATCAGCACCACCACCCTCAAACACTACTTTGAGAAGGTTGGTTCCCATTCCTGATAGGGCTCTACTCCCCGGCAACAATTTCTTCCCCGGGGTAAACGGGGAGCAAAATTAAAACCCCGGAGTCCCCGGGGAATCCTTAATTGAAGGAATACCTATGGGAGTGAAGTAATTTCATGCTGTTAAATTAGATATGCAAAGGTAAAACAGTGCTAAAACACGTATATTTTCATCTCAACATCCTCGTCGTCATCGCCCAATTGTAAACCATGTGCAAAGCACTACTGCTGATTGCTGATGTGTAGGCGACAATCTACCGATCTTCTATATTGTAGAAGTATAGTGTAGAATTTGCTACAATGTTTTGCTTCAATGTCAACCCGAATTCTTCAATTTTCTTATTGACAGCGGAGAGCCGTGCACACGCACAAGTCCTTAGGTATCTTCTATTTCTTAATGACGTCCATTCATTGAGGAGAATGTACGTCAGAAGAAAGTAGTGCCAAACCGATGGTTTATTTTCCTGTTTCGTCACCACTTCTTGGAAAGACTTGGATTCCGATGATAAAATGACCGGAGTTGTTATATTTTCAGTCATTCGTATTTATATTTCACTTAATATAAGTATTTTAGTGGGATGACAACTCCCCGGGGAGCACGGGGAATTTGAAATATTCCCCGGGGAGCACGGGGAATTTGAAATATTCCCCGGGGGCATGGAACGGGGAAAATACAGACGGGGACCCCGAGGGTAGAGCCCTTTCTTTCCTGAAAGTCCTCCAAGCATAGACATCCCTTGACTCACTAATCCTTCTTGTGCTTGTGGTTCAGGTCCAGCTCCAGTCCATCGGGAGAAACCTTCTGCTTTGCAATATGATCCGAGGGCTTCTGGAGATATGGCAGTCCCCAATTTACTACCAAGACTTGCAGCAAAACCAACTGCTCACAAAATCGGAATGCTAAGTATTAATTTTGGTATGGTTTGGATACAATTCTTCAACTATAATATTTTAAACTCACGTGCAGTGTCGAAAAAACCTCTTTCATCTCTATTCTGTTAGGATTGAACAAATTGAAAATGAAGTTGAAAACAAATTGAAAATGATGTGAGAAGATGAAACACCCACAATTTAATACAATTTTGCTTAGTTTTAACAGATTTAATAATAAATGTTCTATTGCAATATAATACGTACATAATTTTACTCTAATCAAATGTGAGGGAGTATGAACTTACAATCCATCCAATCGCTTCGCCCTATTAAAAATTAAGAAAAAATTAGAGAGTTTAATACAACCTACAGATTTAAAACTATAATTAAAACATATGTGAATTACAATACAAACACATGTAGTATAAAGACTTACCGTAGAGACGAGAGCCAGGAGTAGAAGACAGTAGAAGAGCTTCATGATGAAATCAGTGTGTGACTAATTATTTTCTGCTCCAATTACTCTTGGCTTAACCATGTAGTAATTAATGAGCCTTGGAGTGGTCTCGCAATTCCAAATCAAATGTGGCTACAAAACCTCGTATCATTTTGATTCTCCGCAGACGGAAAATTTTCTTTGAACTTTCATTCGTTTAATACGTGCTGCTATGATTGCCATTCACTATATTGCATACGCCAATATTGCATACAACTGGCCAATGGATTTGTCATGTAATGAACTCTCAATATCCTCATAGTAACTAGGGAAACATAAAATAAAAAATTCAAGCACTAATCCCTTACTTTTTTTCTTGCCTAATGTGCAGGCTGGATTTCGCACATTACGTTTCATACGCAAATCAATTTGCGAATGCTTTTATTTTATAATGTAATTTCTCAACATACCAGGAAGTATACATATCCAACAACTTCAATGGAAGCATTTAAACAGAACGCACATATCCAACAACTTCAATGGAAGCATTTACACAGAACGCACTAATCCAACAACTTGAATGGAAGCATTTAAACAGAACGCACATATCCTACAACTACAATGGAAGCATTTAAACAGAACGCACATATCCAACAACTACAATGGAAGCATTTAAACAGAACGGATATATCCAACAACTTCAATGGAAGCATTTAAACAGAACGCACATATCCAACAACTACAATGGAAGCATTTAGACAGAACGCACATATCCAACGACTTCAATGGAAGCATGTTAATAGAACGCACAAATCCAACCACTTCAATGGAAGCAGGTCTATAGCATATGTAAGTTCACGGGCATATTATGTACTTGTCACACCGACTTATTCAACTCAGTCCATCATTTGGAACTTGGTCCTCACTGAATATAGGCTCAAATACTCTCGTCATTACAACTTGAACCATTTCATTCAACAACTCCATATCTTTGACTCAACTCACTCGGACTCCAATCTCCAATCCCAATCTCTTATTCAGACCGATTCAGACCAATAATTCATTGATGAAATAACACAACCGATTGGACCACCAACCTATGTGTCTATAGAGTTCGGAACAGACACAATGACTAAATAATTTACTTCTGTTATAATCATGATCGTCTTAGTTGTAGTTGAAATTTTAAGGAGGAGGAGGCCGGGAAAATTTGAACTACAACATGTGATTTAATTTCACTGTTAGATTTTAATAATTTTTCAGTGACTAGTATATCCAAAATTCTTAAAATTTCAACAAAAGTGACTATAAGTGCACTAACCACTTAACGAAATTTGAAATTTGTAAAATTAATCAGTGAACACAGAAAATTGGCTCGTACCCAAGTCACGTAACCCTACACTGCACCGTAGAAAACACAGCAATATAGTCCATCTAACACACTCTTCCTCATACATTGACTGAACGGAAGAACCCCATCCAATTTTACTGGACTTAAATGCAGATGACTTTTAAACCTACCTGATGTGGACTATGATGAGTTGCTGAACACATAACAGCTAAGTCAATATAATAAAGTATATGGAGACACGGTACTATTTTTAAATCGCCGAAAGGGCGCTAAGTACTAGCGGAAGTCTATTACTGAATTCCAGAAAATATAAGAGGCCAACGAGCAGAATCTCAACTGGACATCAATGCCTAAGAGACATGCCGATTCATCACAACCCACCATAGATCAAGCATTCAAGAGATCTTACATGATTGAACGATCGCCTGAATTGAACAAATCCAATAATCAGACTGTTACGATACAAACTCGGCCTCTTGATCTGGAATTTGAGCAGAACAATTTAGTACCTGAAGCCGAAATGGAGAAGATTGAGAAAATGTTTGAGTCAATCTCCAATGGTCAAAAGTCCATAGCTATTGGGCAACAAGCACAATCAAAAAAAATTGACGAATTAGCTCAAACATTCAAAGTGCAAGAAGAAAAAGTTTGCAAAATCCAGGACGAGTTAAAATGTTTAAAAGAGTTTTGCATGTCGCTAGACCAAAGGCAAACCGTAACAGAAATTAAACTCATGAAGGACAGCCTTGTCATATGTGGTATGAAGGAGGAGGTCCAGGAATCCCCTGCCAGTCTGAAAGAATCAGTGCTCAAACTCATTCAGAATGAGCTTAATGTTCAAAGTGCTGTTCCTTGCGAAATCTTCAGAATAAACCCAAATCAGGTGAAGATACAGTTCTCCCAAACAGCCGAGCGGAACCGAATTTGGGATGCCCGACTTAAATCGCCAAAGGGTATATTCATTAATGAAGATCTACCAAAGGACCTTAGAGTTAAACACGGAATCCTGAGGAGGGCAAGGAAGGATGCGATTGGCAAAGGCGGAAGCGCTAAAATTAACTGGAATGAATGTAAAATCGAAGTGGAAGGGAAAATCTACCTAATCATGAAGAATCTTAAACTTGTCGAAGAGAATTCATCATCAATGGCACAAAACATCACAGACTGACTGGGCGCCGTAAGTGAAATAAATAAAATTTCACATAATGAAATAGTTACACATAGAAATAACTTGGATATTCTGTATTATAAGGTGGATGGACTATCAGGGAAGAGTTCTGACCTTTTTGAAGACTTCTTTAATTCTGAACCCACCGTTTTCTGTTTTGTAGAGACTTTTCAAACTTTCAATATTAACTACTCAAGACTCAGTAGTTGTTACAAAATTTGGCAAAAAAATGCCTCAAAGAATTTAAACTCAAGGGGCAGACCATCTGGTGGTTACATCATTGGTTGTAAAAAATCATTCTCAGACACTTTCGTTTTAATAAATGAGGATGAAAATGCCTTTTATTTTGTAATTAATACGGGTTCTTGTAAAATTCTTTTGATTTTGTGTTATATTGAACCTGAGAATAATAAGAATAAATCAAAGTTGGAGTCCTTTTTTGAGAGAATTTCGGACTATTCCCTGATATACCCTCAGATTTTTATTTTGGGCGATATTAACTCACGAATTGGAACATTTGATGTATACAATACATCTAGAAATTCTCAGAGAGACAGAAAACTGATTAATTGTCTCTCAGAACAGGGTCTACACATATGTAACGGTTGTTTTCCTGGTGATAATGCTGGGGATTTTACTTTCATACATAAGAATGGCAAGGGTAAAAGTGTGGTGGATTTGGGTATGTGTACGAAAGAAGCATTCGAAGCAGTGGATGACTTTAAAGTATTGAACTGGACACATTCGGACCATTACATTTGGTACATTACATTTGGTTTTTATTTGTGATCAATGATCACCTTTTATATCAAAACATTGCATGTTGTATAATTCAGCTTATATGAAATTAATGTAATTCATTTCTTGTCACAGCACTGGTCTAATTAAATGGATTTTGTTACAGAAACCAATTGTTGCTTTTGCTAAATTTTGCTAATACATTTGTTCGTACACTTAACTTGAATCTGAAATCAAGATTTTAAACATATACTCCAAATGACCGAATAACCACCCGAGTGTTTAATACAAGAATGACCTTTTGACCCGGCCCTTATTCCGTCATTTACGGTATACATGCATCTCTATTATTGCACTGGCTAGATTTACGTATTGTTTATCCTAAATATTATTAACAATATTTGAATTTATTTGACTGTGATTATTATAACCGAGTGATTTGTGACAAGCGGTTTTAGTACGGTTCTTCGTATGTGGTCGCAGCTCCTCTGTTTCTCCCATACTCTTCAAACTCTGCCTTCGACATATACTTCGGGCTTCCATCCGGATTAAAAATGATGTACACGTCAACTGCATCGTCGTAAATGATCTCAGTTCCCGAATCTGGCGGCGGTTTGACCGACTCAGCTAATTCAAATCGTCATGGATAATCATGGTCTTTCTTCCATTGTCTACCACCGCCGTCAGTGTAGACCTGAACGTTCTTTATATCCGTCCCAACGTTTTAATTTCCCCAACTCAAAATTCCATCGCTCGGACAACTAAAAAATTAAGAACATATATTTTCGGATGGCCTCGTAAGTACAACCCAAAACTAAATTTAGAATTTGGCTTCGATTGACCTCTTGAATATGCATTATTATCATTACCTGTTGTTATAAAGATTGTAAAACTCAGATTCCCCGTGTTGCTCGAATGACCAGAGGCCTGTTGCAAAGATTATAAAACTCGCAAAGACCGTCATTCATGTCCGGAAATGCAACGACCCATTTTCCGTGAGTTGAATTAAAAATTTGTATTATCTTGATGACATGAAAGTCAACCTAAAATTACTTCACTCGTCTATGCACAATCAGCTATCATCTCTGAAATACCATGCAATGATACGTTTCGCATGGTACGACTGCGGATATTCAGATGAGTATGAAACGTTTCAAAACGTGGATGTTTTCAAAATTTCGGAAATGACTTTGGTGATCATTGTACGAATTATTCGTTCATGAGATATAGTCATTGTGACTTGGTCTTGTGTATTCACTTTTAAATTTTCTTTTGCATTTCATACAAGGCTAACAAAATTGTAAGGAAAGGAATCCTGATTTATTTTCTATTATTATATATTTAGCTAATTAATTTAATTAAATTTCAGGTAATAATACGTGAAATATATTGTTTGAAAATTTCGCGAAATCCGAAAACTTTGAAATCTATTGCCGTTTAGCATGGGGAATTTCAGTTTTAAAAGGAACCCCCCTGTGAACTTTTCTAACCGCGTGATATTTCTTGACCTACTGTGGGTCATGACTTCACTTTAACAAAAAAAATTCGGACACATCATTTGGATGACCCAAGGTACACAAAACGTATGGTCCGGTACCAAAACGGTTCGAACAACCGAATAGTTTACCTTGTTAGTATTCACCAGATGATATCATTTTTGCTTTTATTTCATTAAAATGCAATCAATGGTATTTGTGTTATTATTAGACGGTCAAATTATAAGAGTGAAGATAAATCTTGTTTAAATACGCCATCTTCCATAAATATTACACTACGTGTATATACACATTGCAAAACCTCAGCATAGCGACGAATTTTAGTACCTGTACGCTTGAGTCAGTAAACTCAGGCATAAAATATTTACTTGCAGCTGAACTTATTGTATTATAAAGGCATGTCACAAATATCAGGATGGCTTGACATAAATTAATAATTAAACCTCCATGGAAAGTATGAGTGAGAGAGCAATGGCGTTGAAGTAGGGGAATACGTTTCGGAACCTTCAGTTCGTCAGAAATACGAGCAAACTGTGAATTATGAGTTAGCAAACAATCCAAAATAAAGGTGTGGATAAGTCAGGTAATTGGGTTTCTCATAAAGAGTTTTAACCATAGGAACGTGAAATTCGATCCCGACAAACATCGTTTTTTGTTGACGTTTAAATTTTTTTAATATGACTGTTATAATTCGTCAAATCTTATCACTCTTTTACTTCCTGAAGAAGAAGCCAATTAACTTCGAAAGCTTGAAGGAATAAACTTAATTTTGTTCAAAAAATGGCACTCGATTACTCCATTGAAAATTCTTACAGTTTTATCGGTTTTTAGTGAATTTTGCTTACCTTTTGATGAAATATTAAAATGGTTATAGTGGTTATAAATGGAAATAGTAAACTGGTATTTTTAAGGTAAATGTTAATTAGGAAAAGTGGTATTATGAGTCTAATTGTGTTAGTGTTTGTGGGTTATAGTCACGCTGTGTAAAGGGTGTTTCCGATTAATGAACTCCTAAAGAGGTATTGAAGATCCTTTGGAGTTCGATTCATTACGTCCTCTAGAGGTCGTTTGGCTCCATACATAGACTTTCAGGGTCCGTTAGTAGACCAATGATTAACTGATGATCTGGGTATGCTGGTCTGGCCCTTTTATACTGGTTGGGCCTAATGGCTGTAATGTTAAATGAATTTTGACTATTATTATTTGCTTATCTATCAAGTTCAAACGCGTGTTACAAAGTTTGTTTGCTTAGGCTAAGTTTAGTCTTAAAGGGATGAGATGTGTAAATAAAGTAGTGTAGATAAGTGAAGATAATGAATGAAGTGTAAATAGTATAAAGTGTTTCGTCTACAGGGTGGTTGATGAATAATGTTCGTAACAGTACCGCGACATTTGAGTAAAAAAACTCAGCCATTAAATATTTGTAGGTAGAAACTATTATAAAGGCGTGTCACGAATTTCAGGATGGGTTGACATAAATTAATAATTAAACCTTAATGGACAGTATGAGTGAGAGAGTGTTTTCTGCAATGGCGTTGAAGTAGGGGAGTACATTTGGTTTAAACTCAAAAAAATGACCAACTCCAATTGTAATGGGCTTTAAGGCTCTCAATTCTTTCCCTAGAGCAGTAGCAGTTGACAGTGTGTGAGCGATCTTGACGAACTTTCCAGAATCTTCAGTCAAACGAGACATGAACTTGAGGAATGCATATTGTATGGCTAGGTACGAAACCATTAAAGTACAAATGGATGGGTACATATGTATTCCAAACTGAGACCATTGTTTGACCACTCCGAAACAAAAAATCATGGTAAGCAAGAAATGCGCACAAGGATAGACCACATCTACGAAATGCTTGTTCAGTTCTTTGTACGCCATTCGAAGTATCATGAATTCCTTGTATTGTTTAAGCTCCGGCGTTATTATGTTTGCATTTCCACTAATGTTGCCTTGAGTTTCTGATTCCATTCTTTTTCTATTGAAAAATATGATATTAATTTTATTAGTAAATATATAGGTAATACCTACTGGTGCGTCTGCAATGTTATATTTACGTACATGGATGTTAAAATCCGCGCCCGCAGAGTGCTAAGATACATGAAGAGCAATCCGACATGTGTAGTAAGTATTGATGTACATGAAAACCAGAGTATAGTATCACCCATTCCCAACAGGTGGAGAATTAACCGTTGATCTGACCGAACTGTTGGAAATAGACTCAACCTTGCTTCAGGTAGAAATAGCGCAGATAGTGCAACTCTTAGGCTGGAAATGACGAAGCATCGGAACCAAATTTTCACGCCCATTGCAGCGCGCACCATACTCTGTGTTGTTTTTGGATCTGACCCAACACAAAATAAATGGCTTATCATTTATCTATGCCGAAACTCTGATCGTGTCTTTGGGTTAGATATTAACTTAGTTTAAGTTAAAACACTTCATTCACCTGTCGTTGGACTTGAAGTGATGTGTAGAATCTATAATCTATATCTATAAGTTCTATCAAATTTCTTCGACGTAGTACGGTAACAGTGGCAAAGCCGAATTCGTAGGTGGTAATCAATATACGGCCGACAGCAATGATTTTATTGGTGAGTGGAAGATCCAAATATAATACGTGTGCACAATATATTATTAGCCAAACTCGATAAGATATATATAACACGAAGCAGGTTTTAAACAAATAAATATGCGATTTTTTTGTAAAGTCTGCAACCAAACCCTTGCTTTCATCCCACTCAAATGGTATCAGCTTCAACGTGGAACCAAAGCGAATGATTTCTCTCATAACTCTAGTCCAAGCAGCAGTTGGATCAGTCGGTTGCCTTAGAAATATTATAGTCTTACACTTTGAGAGAATCCACATAATTGCAGAACAAATGGATTTCAACAAGTCATACATGACGCTGAATGATAATCAGTTATTGTTTTCCAGGAGACTGTTGAACCGAAACTGGGTATACTCTGTTTCGCCACGTCTCACTAATCCAATTTTCTATTACAGTGGATGAAACATTTAAGTTGTACATGATTATTTAATAATTATTGAGCACGACACGGTTCAACGTAAGCAGATGGGTATGAAGCTTAAACCTCTAAACCCAAATTTTCCCAATTGTAATGGAAACTCCATAATTATTCTGAAGTTTCAACATTACTTCCGCTTTACATGTTATACTATTCTACTTAATGTTCTCCAGACACGACATAGCAGAGGAAATGGCTTCTTCAGGTGAAGGCAATAGCGATTCATAATTTAAATTTTCCTAGCCTTAGTTTATATATTCTGGTAAACAAGTTTATATTTAAGATGTTTTCATGTTTTATTTAATGTTTTCCGAACACAATATTAAAATGACGAATAACAGTTTAAGTTCACGTAACGAAAAATAAACTGTGACAAGCACAGGCAGTATGCGAAAGACTAACAGTCGAAAGAGGTGCATACATGGAGATAAACATAACACACAAACCACTCACAGTCGAAAGAAGTGTTGAGAAAGAAACAAACGATAATGAAAAGCATATCGCACAACTTCTCACGGTCCAAAGAAATGAGTAGATGAAGAGAAACATGACATAGAACTCACTCACGGTCGAAAGAAATGAGTAGATGAACAGAAACATGGCATAGAACCTACTCAAGGTCGATTGAAATGAATAGATGAAGAGAAACATGACATAGAACCCACTCACGGTCGAAAGAAAAGAGTAGAAGAAGAGAAAAAGACATAGTACCCACTCACGCTCGAAAGAAATGTAGATAAGAGAAACATGACGCACAACCCACTCACGGTCGAAAGAGTTTCATTGTTGAAAAAAAACGTTACACATGACAACCCTGTATCGTAGCAGTTGCGTAGTTAAAGAGAAACAACACAACTCAACGGTCGAATAGAAGTGGAAGTTGTCAGTTTCATGGAAACGCAAGGCGTAGAACAAACAAAGCGCTTAGGAAAATAAATTACCACGAAGAAATTTCTGGTGGCGGTGTCATTCATGTTGGATGACATAGATCTTCCATTTTACTTGATTTAAGTACTAAAGTGTTGGAACCGGAAGTCAAACGCCAGTTGTGGTCACTGCCCGGTGAAGCCAAGGGATCCTTGATTACGCATACCGAATTTGAAACCAATCTCCTAAGTAATGAAACGAGTAGAGACGGAAGCGCAAATAAACAATGTTGATTTTTAATTCCTGCTCCACGGTGCAACCGGAAGTGAAAAGTCAACATGTGAGCACTGTCCGTAGTAGCCAAGGCCCCCTTGAATATGCATACCAAATTTGAAGTCAATACCTCCAGTAAGGAAACGCGTAGAGATGGAAGCACAAATAAACAATATGTTGATTTTTAATTCCTGCTCCACGGTGCAACCGGAAGTGAAAAGTCAACATGTGAGCACTGTCCGTAGTAGCCAAGGTCCCCTTGAATATGCATACCAAATTTGAAGTCAATACCTCCAGTAATGAAACGCGTAGAGATGGAAGCAAGAATAAACAATATGTTGATTTTCAATTCCTGCTCCATGGTGCAACCGGAAGTGAAAAGTGAACATGTGAGCATTGTCCGTAGTAGCCAAGGGCCCCTTGAATATGAATACCAAATTTGAAATAGATCCCTCAAGTAATAAAACGAACAGAGACTGAAGCGCAAGTAAGCAATATGTTGTGAATGTGTGTTCCGCATGACTATTTTACAAATATAGTTTAAAGTTTTTGCTCTCCCTCTGCTGCAACATTGAAAAATACAGACTTCGGTGCTCCAAGGTCAACGCTTATACATACTACAACAGCTGCTTATTTGGCCGAAAAATACCACTTTTTTCTTTTTGCCGGTTTGACGAAACGCCTAATTATTACTGGGCATGCTTCGTGTAATACCATGGGAACAAAGCTTGTTTCATTACTGTATACTTAAATGGGGAGAAACATACCCTCAACACAGAACCAATTAGGAAGCAGCCCCAAACAATTTTGCTCCACTACTTCTCGGGTAGCTTTGGACTATGTTGATTTAAATACCGCTTCCTACTAGCCAGGTTAAAATAGCAAAGTACCCCTAGTACTGGTCCAAAATTGTTGACCAACAAATTTTACCGGAGCTATGGCCCAAGGGTCACGCACACCAAATTTCAAGTGAATCGGTTAAGAAATACAATGAGAGTGGGTGACACCCACTCACTCAACCACATAAACGATTGTATAGCTCAGACTTGCAGTCTTTCGCAATAATACATCCCGTTACCAAATGAGAATCAATTTTAGTTCATAAATTACGTTGATACTCTAGTTTTGGAAGTGAAATAACAATAAACAGTCGAGACTGGATAGAAAGCCCGTGGAAGAGAGTTAGAGAAATGTGATCAAGACAGTGGGCAGATAAAAGTTGAGACAAAGCGATAAGGCAACGAGAACAGTGTGTGGTGAAAAATGCACGTGAGGGCGTGAAATATCCTTCAGGTTAGGCATTAGGGCGCCACATCCCATCTCTGTAAGGTTAGCATCTCTTTAACATTAGGGGGCGATATCCCATCTCTGTAACGTTAGCATCTCTTTAACATTAGGGGGCGATA
>JAQIXO010000349.1:0-22450 GCA_034700305.1 Protaphorura armata
CCTCAAATTTGTTTACATATACTTGCATTGGTAATTTGTGCATTCCCAGTTATTCTTGAAATTGGCGTCTCAACATATCGCTACGAATTATTGTACATTCATAACCAATTCTTTGGATTTGCCGACTTAATTCGTGGTAAAATTTGATTTAACTAATTAATTTTATTAGTAGAATCATAATGATTCTGGGTGCCAAATATTTGTATTGCATGTTTTATGGGAGTGAATGTAATAACTATTAAGCTACACATTCAAGCTGACGAGGCCGTTAAGGCCCATTGCAGTCTCTCCTGCCAAATATTTAAGCGTTGATATATTTTTACTTTATAATTTGAGGAAAATACATGCGAAGACAAGCTCCATCATCGGACAAAATGGGCGAATTCTTAATTAAAACATGGGTGACGCTCACCATTGGCATGTATATTTTACTTCAATTCTATTACTTCTATGATCCAACGGCTTCATTTTATGTGAGTGCTCTATTCCTGGACAAAAATGACTTTTCGTGGTGGACCTTCATAATTGGATGGGTCTTCACAGCTTGGATTGACTTCCATGTTCATGTCACTTATGTTGTGATTTTACCTGCTGCATTTGGTGCTGCAATCACCTGTGTGTTTTTATTAACTGAAACAAGGTATTATTATAAACTCAATTCGCATTTTGTTAATCATTTTCATAATTATAATTTTACACACAGACCTTTAGAATCCAGCAAGTTTACAAGTAACAGCATTCGGAAACCCTCATCCGCGTTGTATATTTATCGATGTTTACAACTTTTCATCCATTATTTTAATGACCTTAATCGTGGTTTTATGCTTCCCTTGATAAATGCCCTCCTTATCTGTGCTGTTCTTTGCACCGGAGCAGTCATACGTCTGCATCATTCTTTGTCGCCTGAAATGCTTTTAATACTTGTGGCGGGGAGCGTCTCGGGAAATCTTGCCATATTTATTTTATACTTGAAGTGTGGGAATCTCCATACTACTTCAAAGGTATTTGTAAACGCTTGGAAACGAAATGGACAAAATATGAAACCATTGGATAGAAAGTTAATGTACAAATACTTGAGTTCTCTCAGACCTTGTAGAATAGAAATAGGGTCCGTGGGATTTTTCCAAAAATCAGGAAGCCTTCGTGTGATCGGGAGAATTTCTTATTACACGAACAAAGCCTTAATGACTTTGAAATAGGCAATTTCGGGAAACGAAATCCCCGATGTAATTAAGGAATGGTGCTTATGTGACTGTAACATACATTTTAGTAACTTGGCACATTTAAAACAAACTTTCCTGGGCTTTTCGGGAATGCCCTATATCTCACAGGCTCAGTAATTTACCTTAGAATACCACATAAAATTTCCTTCACGAAGTTTCTCTGAATGTATTTTTTAATGGTTCACTTGTTAAAAGTTTTTATAAGCTTTTTATGAGCATTGCATGTTCCAGTAATAAAATATTTCATATCATACCAAGCCACCATCACCTTTAAATGACTCAAGTCATGAAGGTATACGCTTTCACGTCTTTAAATTAATGAAGATATTGACGTACACTCAGCCGTGTTGTTTTGTAGTAGGCTAACGTGTATATGAAATTATTTATTCTATCGTAATATGAGAATTGAATCGACTTTGGGATTTGCTTTACCATGGCCTACAAAACGAGTTTGACTATATTTCTAACCCCAGCTCTCGAGTAAACCCCAAGGATTGTCAACAAGAGAGATAAAAGTAATGTTTGAATTCGCTTCCATTTTTGTCCCTTGGACCTAATTTTCTATTGTTGCGTCCGATTTCCATGCCCCACCCTATGACAATTACGATGCCGCACCCTGTAGGACGGATCACTCCACTTGAGTCAACAATCATTAATACATTACGCAACTTCATCTAATCTTAATATAAATAAAGCCTACGTACACATTAAGGGAACACACACCTGTGCACGCGTGATAGATTAAGTTCAATTCATGATCGTAGTTCATTTAGTATGCATGGCATTAGGTCAAGTAATATCGTACTAACTTAATTCACCTTTCTATGTAATATCAAAGTTAAGTGAAAATTAAATAAAAACAAATAAAATCCTTTGTGAAAAACCCATTTATCTGACTTGACCACCCTTTAATTGGATTGTTTGATCATCACATACATATATTACATCACATAAATAGTTTGTTTAACTCGACAAACCGACTTCGATAATCAATCCGTTAACGTTTCAAACCGGATTTAAACTTCTTAGAACAGTCAAGCCGTGTACGGAAAGTCAAATTGAAATCGAACACCTAAGTTAGCAAAAACTCGTACATTCGTGGACGATACCACGAATTAATAGTTAGGTACTTTCACAAATAACTCACAAACCTAATTTCAAACCCAACACTGTTAGACCAATGGAGTCTGAATTGGTGTATCGACGGTTAAATTTTTTTAGTCTTACGTGATTTTATGCTTTCATTGATCAATGCCCTTCTCACCAATGCGGTTCTTTGCACCGGAGCAGTCTTACTTCTGCATGATTCTTTGACAACTGAAATGCTTGCAATACTTATTGTGGGAAGCATCTCTTCATATGATGTCATATTTGAATTGTACTCCAATTGTGGGACGTCCCAGGTATTTTTAAACGCTTGCAAACGAAATGGGCAAAATATGGATCCATTGGATAGAAAGTTAATGAACAAATACATGCGTTCTCTCAGACCCTGTAGAATTGATATTGCCTCTGTCGGTTTCTTCCAAAAATTGGGACGTCTTGGAATAATTGGGAGGATATCATATTACACACACAAAGCCTTAATTGCTTTGAAACAGGCAACGGCCGTATATGAAGTTGCGAAGTAATTACGAGAGTATTGTGTTTGTAATTTTACTTTTCTTTCTAATTTACTGCACATGTTGTAAAGTTAAAATATTTCTGAAATATATTACACCTCACTATTATATCTAGACTGCATTAGGAAATGTGTATAAGAGTTTCCGTATAAAGTTAACGCATACAGTATAGTTTTCGTAAATATCGTATCGTAGTTATACGTACGTACCTATTTTACCTAATTAAATCCGAAACCTGGGTTTCTCCTCAATCATTAAGGATGATCAGATCAACTTTTTCACATTGAATAGAAATCATCAATACAATTAGCAGGGCGTACATAGATTTCGTGTTGAAGGACATGGGATAACACATAATTCTGCTTTCCATTTTATATGATTTTCGTCATGGCATCTCAATTACTATAAATCTTATAAGCTAAACGTATAGTATGTTGCCAAAAGGATACTTTGGATGACTGTGTCATCTGTCGAAGAGATTTAGAAGAAAAGAAAAAAGTCCTTGAACCGTGATTTTAAGTGATACTACATGAGAATCGAGAGATACTACTTAATTATTACACATTATAAACTTTCCCATATACCAATTGTTACGACGGAAAATCATTAATAACAAAAACATTTTATTATTACACAAACTTTTTATTCAACGGTACAAAACAAAAATTTCTGATACATTTGACATGTGAATTCTTATAGTATACAAAACTATATAATATATAGTTAGTAAATATACTATGTTATATATTTAATGTATACTCTAAGTTCATTGTTATTGCTATTATTTTCTACCGTATGTTTTATCTTGAAATTATCTCCTACCTTCCATGACAATGTTGGTTTGTTGTACAAGTAGTGGCAGGACTAGACTAACAAAATGCCAATTAGCACATAATAGAATGGCCCTGACCATGTTCGACAAAATTGCTGCGTCCCATCGTTCACAATTAACCCATTGTGCACTGAATATAAATGTAATTACATTGTCGTAAATTATAGTAAGTAACTTGTACTTCAAATATATTAATTACAATTTCTATGTACTTATACATCAGTTACAAAGAACAAAAGCTTCCATGGAACGTGGGACCACGTATTCAATAAAATGTTATATATTTAGGTAGTTTCTTTTCCAGCACGCGCAGAGAGTCAAACATTTTTAGAAATAGAGAAGTTTTTAGACCGACTCTGCCCGTACTTGCGGTGAAAGTTCAGCGGCGCATTTCTATTGTGGGTCAAGGTCTAAAGGAGTGGCGTGTTGGAAAATGCCGAATTGACAGCGAACTATATATGACTATTTTGCACACGAACTCCTAAATATTTTAAATATTTTAATGAATATCCATGTTCTGCTTAATGAAATGGAATGTTATTTCAAAAGGCAGCCATTCTAGGCATAGAGAAAATGCAAACTGTTAATATTAAAAACCTACGGGAATGGGAAACACAGGGAATGGCTGACTCCCATACATTTTTTTCTTTGCGGGAAAAAGACTTTGAACTTAATACTCAATGCTTTTAGTGTTACAGAACTAGACTGACGTCATGATACCGCGGCGCGCTTTTGGAATGCGAACCTTATACATTATGTAAACCGGTATAAAAAGTCGCATTCCGGGAAGCATAAAGAGTTTACTGTCAACTTAGCCCAGTGTATAGCTTGTCAATATTCTAAACTGAGAATTTTCTCTAAATTCTTTTTATTCTCTTTTCGCGTATGATAATTAGAAGTAACGACTTTACAAAATTTTCTCTACAACCGTCCGCGTCCTTTGCCTTTCCAGACTGTACGATTGATCAATGTGGCTTGCGCGTATTGTTAGATATACGAAGGACGAACCCAAACAAACACGTTCCACTCTAAATATCCACCTATTATTTCACAAGATTTTGGATGAAAGTATTATGTAGGTTTCGAATCTGCAATCGAAATCTAATTAGCTAATACTGTATTGGAGTGGGACACAATTTCAAGACATGCTCTCCCAACCTGTTACATTATTTATTTTTGGACAAGGATGTTGTGAAGTGCTTGATAATTGATACTGAGAATCTGAGCCAAATGTTTACACGGAATCCAAATCTGTATACAAATCTGGATCCGATGTGATCCAGAAAACAATTTAAAGAAAAGATACATTTCTGGACTAATCCGCCATTACCTGTTTCGCCTTCCAGGAACTAGTGTCTACTTCTTATATATTATAACCAATGAATGTGTTGGGCGGTGCAGGCACGAGCTCACAATTTATTCAATGCTATTGACATGAATTATTAACACCGGAAAATAATAAAGTCACGCCACATACTTACTAGCAATTCAATAGCATTTTGAAATACTCAAAGCTTCACTTCTGCAAGACGGTGTCGTCTGTCAGTCATCTCTGGTTCCACTGCCACGATTCCTTGAGAATTATTGTTTGTTTATTTTTACTGTGTATATTTGCATATACATAATCAAATCCCGAATCACTGACCAGTGCAATCATGATTAGCCCAGAAGTTATAAGACTAATACACAAGATAAGCCGAATAGCATGTGCCATCAAACTTGTTCCCTACAATTGGGATAAAAAATTAAATAGATTGTATCAACCGAGCCATTCAGGCATAGCCGCCTGGATCCTTGTTACAAATGTTATAATTGCACACTACACTTTCATAATTTTTCAATTCAAAAATCTCATAGTCACTAAAGCGTCTCGAATTGATATCTGCGTACACACAGCTGCCGTGGTTCTTCATACATTCCCAATAATGATTGAATGTGTTTTATCAACATACCGCCACAATATCCTATATGTCAACAACCAATACTTTGAATTCTTAGATTTCATTCAGGGTAAAAATTTACTTTATTTAATTTATTAGTAATCAGTAATTCACTAGTCTAGTGAGTTTGTAAGTAACAATTTAAATGTTGATGTTTCTTTTAATTTTAGAAAACTACATGCGAAGAAATGCTCCACCATCAGACAAAATGGCGGACTTTACAATTAAGTCATATGTGATTGCCGTGATCTGGGCGTATGTTATACTACAATGCTACTACGTCTTTGATCCAGCGGCGTCATTTTATGTGACTACTCTATGTCTGGATAAGAACAACGTTTCATGGTGGATTGTCATAATGGGATGGTTCTTCACAGCTTGGATTGATTTTCATCTTCATATAACCTTTATTGTATTCTTACCTCTTGGACTTTGTGCTACGACCAACACTCTGTTTCTTTTCAATGAAACAAGGTAGGTATTATATTCTCGATACAATTTTTCTGTTTATTAAACTGGCGTTGGTATTTGAATACGCCATCAAACACAAACGCCATCAAATTGATCCAATTCTGTTCGTAGACCCAAAAAATCAAGCAAGTTCACACGTGACAACATCAGGACACCCACAGCAGCGTTATATATTTATCGATGTCTACAACTTTTCATGCAACATGCAAATGACGTTCTACGTGATGTTATGCTACTCTTGATAAATGCCCTTCTTGTCATTGCTGTTCTTTGCACAGGAGCAGTCATACGTTTGCACCATTTATTGTCGACCGAAATTCTTGCATTATTTATGGTGGGAAGTTTCTGGGGAAATGCTATCATCTTTCTTATATACTTGAAGTGTGGGAATATCCATCATACATCCAAAATATTTGTAAACGCTTGGAAACGTAATGGACAACACGTGAAACCATCGGATAGAAAGTTAATGAGCAAGTAACGCTCTCTTAGACCCTGTAGACTTGAAATAGGGTCTGTGGGTTTTTTCCAAAAATCAGGATGCCTTCGTTTAATCCGGAGAGTTTCTTATTACACAAACAAAGCTCTAATGACGTTGAAATAGGCAGTGCCGGGATATAAAATTACCATAGTAATGAAGTGGTCACTTTACTTCTATACAGCACACTTCGTATTGTAAGCAACAGTTTTTGTAAATATCTGCTTCCTTTATTACTGTTTCTCGTATAATATATTTGCATGCGTAACCGATGGCCGCGTTCCATCCTAAATGTCAATCTTTAACTACCCACAAATTAATCAACAATAAATTAATGCTGTCAACCCACTGTTGACAGCACTGTCCTACGTCGTGTCGCCATTGTATCTTCACATTGGCAGGTACGTACGCCGTAAATGCAAAACCCGAGAATTTTGGATATTCAAAACCGACTTTGTATAGCTTCATGTTGTTGGGGTGCATTGCATATGAGTGAGCCTATCCCAGTGTAAACGTACAGGGTGGGCCAATGAATTAGGGTCAGCTTTGAGCGACCAGGAACGGTTTGTCCAAATCTCCGAACGATTGCTCGCTTGTTTGTGTTTCATATTTGTGCGTTAGAAAGCTACTCGCTTGTGGAATAACGGACATGTCACTTTGAAATCCAAAATATTGAATAGGAGGTCGAGAAGTCACGTTGAATCTATCCTTCCGGTTAACCCATGATCAGATGGAATAAAAGAAGGCCACCGACAGGAGGGTCACCATTATGATCCAAGGGTAATGTGTTGCCATTCCAACGTGGAGGTCAAAGAGATGACGTGCAACGGTTTTCAGATTTTTATGCCCACCTGTTCCGTGTCACGAGGTCAGTGAATGTATTAGGATTGATAATGCTCTAGTGATTTTGAATTTTGATGACCTTGTGACAACACACCGGTGATCACAAAAATCTGAAACTTGGTACAATTGTCTCTACGAGCTCCCTCGTGAATTGACATCCCATTTTGCCTAGACCTTTCTAATTAAATAATTTAACTTCGCGAAAGAAAATACAAACAATCAGGTTCTTTCTCCCGAATACCCGGTACAAACATAATGGTTTACATTTACATTTCATCGAATGTAGTTTTTATGAAAGAGGATTACAATGACAACTCACCGTTCCTCCACAAATGCCGCTAATCAATCAAGTCAAGTCAAGTCCTGTTAACATTACACAGCATTGTTGAGTCTTATTGCAAAATTACATTAATGAAACGAGTGGAGTTGCAGTTCAGTTCTTGGAAGAATGGACTATTGGCTTGTACTAACACAAAGAGACACAGCATACCAAATTAGAATAGATCCTGCAAATACATGAGCAAAACTGGATTCTAATGTAATGCAGTAATGTTAAATTTGTAACGTACGGGGTGACCCATCTGTACGTTCATTAGCCGTCATCGCTTACATCACGCGTACATCTTGAGCACTAACGTATACAATACATCCATTCATCTTTAGTTGTCCAGATGTCGATGATACAAATGCGTAATTATTAAAATCATTGCAGTAGAATTAATAAATCCCATTTGTTTTTAATTTTATTTTGTCGTATATTATGAATCCTTATTGTGGAACGAGATTAGAGACACGTATGTATATGATCCACCCTGTAAGTCAAAGATCACTCCGTGTTAAGTTGTCCAATTCTATAAGACATGTATTTTCTTGGAGATTGGTACTTAGGTACTCAGAGTTGACAATTCAACGAAATACAACTCCAACTGAATTCTATGAATCCTACCATAGCGTATAAGAGTAGAGTTTCAAGAAATCACATCGGATTCGGCACTTGTATATTTATAATCCTTATACAGTTTCTCCGTATTATTACTGATATCATGTCTCTGATCTGTATAAATGAAATACCTTCTTTTTTCTATTCTCAATAATTCAGAAAGCACTTCCGAAAACACTCAATATTTGTGTAAGAGGTTCCTGGTTCCTGCTCATATCACTTATAAATTTTATGGTTATTCTCAATAATTCTTCCGCACTAGCACTTCCGAAGACATACAATAGTGTCACAGTGTGTGCATGACGACAAAGAAGTAGTTCTCAAAAATAAGAACACCATCTTGGACTCTACGACGTATATCATGGTTACCCAGAAATACCAAACAAATAACGAAATTAAAAAGTACAAACCCTTTGGTCGACTCAAGAAATACATGTTATATAGCCCATAAGGATTTTGAAAAGTCAAATATTTTTTTACCCCCGGGGGGTCCATCTGGGGAATTCCAGAAATATGTGTCTAATGATTTCCAATCACCTGTCGAAAAAAAATTAGGATGAAATCGGTGTGTTCCAGGCTCCGGCCTTCCCTCGTTTAGTCGCAAAAACACAATCCCTTTCTGTAAATAATTCATAGTCTAGTGATACCAGAACTTAAAAAGCCTCTTCGCCGGTGAGATAAGTATCAAGGACAAAGTTGAAAGCCACCATGTTAAAATCCAGTTTTGCTTTTGAATAAATTATTATGTGTATCAATACATTGGACTTAGTTTTGACCCTCCTCAGTAAGAAATTTGAATTTAAGCTTAAAAGAAACGTCGACATTTCTAAGTTAACCATAAAAATCACCAAATATTCAAGTTTGCTATTTACATTTGTGTAGGTATATGTTTAAAACTCATATTACTAACCAGTCATGCTTAGTCCAGAAGTCATAAGAATAATACACAATATAACACGAAATAAATCCGATTTGGACGACGCTTCTGCTGCCCATGATGAAGCCCCCATAACAACGTCATAAAATTTCTATCAAAGTTTGTTGTCATCGGTTAGATGTTCATATACCCAAAATGTTTTACTTCGTATCCACCATTTATTTTCACTTTCCGATATATTTCCTGACGAAGGGTACAAATTGTACTCGAAAGCTTGAATAAATCGAAAAATTTTTGTTCAAAAAATGTCATCCGATCAGTCCATTAAAACTAACTACAATAACACGAATAGCATGTGCTATTAAACTACTTCCCTACAATTGGGATAATAAACTAAAAAGATTGTGTCATCCCAGCTATTCCGGCATAGCATCTTGGATCATTGTTATAATTTTCTTAACTGCACACTACATTTTTCTCATTCTACAATTCAGAAGTCTCATAATGAATAATGCACTTCAACTCAAAATATATTTACATACACTTGCAGTGGTAGTCAATACATTCCCACTGATTCTTGAAACCGTTCTCTCAATCCACCGCTACAACTTCTTGTTCATTTACAACCAATTTTTTGGATTCGCGGATTTTATTCGAGGTAAAAATTTAATGAGCTAATACACTAGACACAATCGCAATTTAATTTTGAGTGCCTGAAATGACTGTATTGAATTTTTTACGATTACTATTTTTTTTTAGAAAACTACCTGAAAAGTGATGCTCCATCATCGGACAAAATAGGGGAGTTTTTAATTAAATTATGGGTGACGCTCACGATTGGAATGTATATTTTATTACAATTCTACTACTTTTATGATCCAACGGTTTCTTTTTACTTGAGTGCTCTATTTTTGGACAAAAGTAATATATCATGGAGGGTTGCCATTCTTGGATGGGTCTTCAAAGTTTGGACTGATTCCTATCTTCATGTAACCTATGTTGTATTCTTACCTCTTGGTCTTTGTTTTGCAGTCAGTATTGTGTTTCTTTTCAATGAAACAAGGTAATGCATACACTAAATTCAATTAAATTAATTAAAAGTTTCCTAAGTAAATTACGTAACTTAAGAAATAATCGGGTACTCATTCTGTATTTGCAGACCTTTAAAATCAAGCAAATTTACCCTTGACATTACACGCGGTGTTATGCTGATCTTGATAAATACCCTTCTTGCTATTACTGTTCTTTGCACCGGAGCAGTCATACGTCTACATCATTCATTGTCAACTGAAATGCTTTTAGTAGTTATGATGGGGAGCTTCTCCGTAAACCTTATCCTATTCCAGTTCTACTCCTGGTGTGGAAATCTTCATACAACATCCAAAATGTTTGTAATCGCTTGGAAGAGGAATGGCCAAAATATGGAATCATTGGACAGAACGTTAATGAACAAATACTTGCGATCTCTTAGACCATGTAGAATTGATATTGGTTCCGTGGGTTTTTTTCAAAAATCAGGACGCCTTCGTGTCATAGAGAGAATTTCTTATTACACGAACAAAGCATTAATGACTTTGAAATAGGCAATGTCAAGAATCGTAGTAGCCAACGTAAGTTATGGTGCCTTTTTGTGGCCATTAGATATTTAGTGTTAAAATCGTGCTGTGTCATTTATTCTCTTACATGCTTTAATACAGAAAATATTGTATCGATTTAATTAGTTTGAAGCTGTACAAGAAGTCGAACCACGGGATGAAATGTTTTCGCCCATAATTAAAATTCATCCATGACGCCCACGGCGGGTATCAAATTACCAAAAATTATTATTAGTGTTGAATAGGGCTGAAGGAATTGTCTGCAGAATTAACTAAACAAAAGAAATTAATTCTGTCCATTAGTCCTGTTCTTTGACCTCTGAGTTAGTACAGTGCAAATCTGAATTAAATCCACGCGTTCCTACCCTATTCTTAATAAATTTTTCACTTCGATCAGTTATTCCATACAAAAATAAATTCTTGCAAATTTTATTGATTTAATTAGAGACTATGTATGACGACGATGGCCAATTCCATTGATGGACCAACCAGAGCGTGCGTTTGTATAATCAGATTATGTTAAATGTTTTTATTGTCTGGATTTTACAGTGTCGTTGGTCTAGCATAACTAAATAATTAAATAATACACTGTCAGTGTCACTCCAACTGTATATTCAATTGAGCTCTTAATTTGCTATGTTCAGCAAACCTACAGTCCAAAGCATTTTAAGACAAGAGTTCATTCCTAAAGTCTGAGTCGCAATCACTGCTGCAAAATTATTCATCGCAATTCATAAATATTTCAATTTCAAGATTATAATTAGATTTAAAATTTTTACTCCCAAAATTTACAGTTAAAGGAGCCAATTTTATGAAATACACTTTGAGAACTTTTCGATAAAAATGCGCATTCATATCTTCAAAAGAAATTTTGTTAATTTATTTATCGCCTGGTTATCCATTTTGTGGATTGTCCCTGGGAATTGTGACCCACCCGTCCAATTCGACAACTTCATAACTTGTGTTGAGAATAAAGGACTCGAGCCTTCCTCCGACTGGGTCGTGACATCAGTCTCTAACGCCAGTCTGTATTCAATCGTGAATCATCAATGGAATCTTAGAGTGCCCTCTACCGTTCCCTTGGCCTATTTTCTACCCAGGGTGACCAAGGATGTTCAGATTGCTGTCAAATGCGGTAAAAAGTACGGAATTCCTGTGACCCCTCAGAGTGGTGGTCATTCCTTTGAATCCTATTCCTTCGGAGACTCCGACTCGATAATTATCGACTTTCGGGAAATGAAAGGGATTAACGTCTACACTCACGGTACTCCACCCACACCCTATGCAAAAATCGAGACAGGGGCACTCGAGGGTCCAATCATTGTCGAGCTATGGAATGCTGGGAATTACGGACTCCCATTAAGCGCTTGCCTGACTGTTGGAATTGGAGGACTTACATTGGGAGGAGGGACAGGTTACTTTGCCCCTGCCTATGGCCTCACCCTTGACTCACTCGTCGAATTAACAATGGTCTCAGCGGACGGGAAGGCCCACACAGTCAACGCCTTTTCAAATCCAAGGTTATTCTGGGCACTCAGAGGAGTAGGTCCTGGGTCTATAGGGATTGTGACGAGTTTTACTTTCAAATTATTCCGGGCAGAAAATATGGGCGTGTCACTCTTGACGAAATGGTACGATGTGAGTCTAGGAGCTAGTCTCATCGATGCCTTTCAAAAGTGGATCACTTGGACTCAACAACATTCACTCACTTCCATGTCTGTTTTAACTTTTGGACGTATGTCGTTTTTATTTACATAAAAAATTTAATTACATAAACAATTAAATAATTAATTGATTATCTCTCGCGTTTATAGCCATTACAAATACAAGTAGATCTACCGGGGCCAAGATGAGATCATACTTCATCCAAGACACGCTCTACACGGAGGGAAACGGAACATGGGCCGGGAAATATGAACAAACATTTAATACCCTTGACCTCGTCCCCGCTAATGCAGCTACAACATACTTTTCGTCTTATATGGATTTCGTCCTCAGATCCCATTTCATAAGCTTGCCCAATAAAACAAGTCCGTACACGGAGTCAGATTTGCTCACTGTAGGAGATGGCTTGATTTCTCCGAGGTACTTGGCCAGAAAATCTTTCTTTGTGAATAAATTATTTGACTCCACCCTATTATCCCCCGTGGGTGATCTTCTGAGTCGGATCCCTGAGAGTGGACTTGTAACGGTGACCTTGTGGTACGAGGGTGGAGTTGTGTCCAATGTTGCTAGTCGTGCCATGTCCTATGTACATCGAAATGCGAAATATAATTTTCAAGTTGAGTTTAGTGGACAGCCTGCTAATGTGGAAGCGATTGCTGAAGCAGAAGCTTATTTTATGGATTTCTTGGAAGTCACACATTTTATGGACAGTGGGGAAGCGTACCAAAATTACTTGGATGGGGAACGAGAGGATTATTTGACAAGACACTATGGAAGGAATTTGAATAAGTTGATCAGAATTAAAAAGCAGTGGGATCCGGAGAATTATTTCACTTCTCCACAGTCAATTCCTCTGGAGATGCCGGAGCCGGAAGACGACGAGTAGGAAATGTATTACACGTATATTTTAAAGCGTAGAGATTTTACTGAGTCTTCTTAAAAGGCTTGTACTTGTGTAATACCTATTCAAATAAAAGTAGAAATGTCGTGCGAATAGTAACATGTCTAGGTTATATCACAATTTGCGTTAAATAATTTAAAATTAGAAGCACGGCATTAGTTTCGCTTCGCACATCATTTTGTTCATCATTAAATCAGAAGTTCAGTTTATATTAACATTAAAAAACTTCATAATATTTCTTCTTCGCATGAACTTTTAGAATTACAAAAAGACGTGCACGGAATAAAACTCTTTCCCTAATAAAACCAATATTAATTTATTTAACAAAAGGCACATTCGAGGCCAACAGAATAACTATAACACAACTATAACCAACATGCAGTTCTTCTACAGGTACTGGTACATTAATCGAATATTGACGTGGACTGAGGAAGCGACGCGTGCACCATTATATTATATTGATTTTATGAATAATTTACAATAGAAAAAAGTAAAGCCTGAATAGCATTTTGAATTACTCGAAGCTTCAGTTGCTTTTGTTACAACAAGAAAGGATTACCTGGTTAAATGAAAATTATTAGATGTTCAGTCTTATTCGTGAATTTGAATAAATTCCCATGTAATTAATCAGCCATGATTAGTTCAGAAGTAATAAGAATAATATACTTTATAAACAGAATAGCATGTGCAGCTAAACTTCTCCCCTATAATTGGGATAATAAATTAAAACGGTTTTGTCATCCCAGCTACTCTGGCATAGCGTCATGGATCATTGTTGTAATTCTAACATGTGTAAACTATATCTTCTTAATATTACAATTCAGAAGTCTCATAATCAATAACGCATCTCGACTGGAAATCTGCATACATACACTTGCGACGGTTTTTTGTGCATTCCCAATTCTTCTTGAAATTGTTGTCTCAATATACTGCCACAACTATTTGTACATACACAACCAATATTTCGGATTTGTTGATTTCATTCAAGGTAAAATTTAGTGTTTCAATTTACTAGCCCTAATATAATTTTGAATTTGCAACAATTGTAAGTTAATATTGTTTACTTGAAGAAAATTACATGCGAAGAAAGGCCCCAACATCGGACAGAGTAGTGGATTTATTAATTAAATCATGGGCGATTATCACCATTGGCATGTATATTTTACTTCAATTCTATTACTTCTTTGATCCAATGGCTTCATTTTATCCGAGTGCTCTATTTCTGGACAAAGACGATTTGTCGTGGTTGAGTGTTTTATTCGGATGGCTCCTCACAGCTTGGATTGTTTTCCATCTTCACGTAACCTTTGTTGTATTCTTACCTTTTGCGCTTTGGGCGATGACCACCACTATGTTTCTTTTCAATGAAATGAGGTATTATTAAACAATTTGTATTTGCTTACAAGTACAAGTATTTGTTCGAATTATAGCATATTAATTGAATTATTCAATAAATTAATCCAATTTTGCAAATAGACCTATGAAATCAAGCAAATTTACACGTGACAGCATCCGGACACCCGCATCCGCCTTGTATATTTTCCGATGTTTACAGCTGTTCATCCAATACTCAAACTATATGATGCATGATATTATGTTCTTCTTGATGAATGGAATTCTCATCATTGCTGTTCTTTGCACAGGAGCAGTCATACGTCTCCATGATTCTTTGCCAACAGAATTGCTTTTGGTGCTTATTATGGGAAGCGTCTCTGCAAATGCTATCACATTTGTAATGAACTCCAAGTGCGGGAACATCCATCATACGTCCAAGATATTTGTAAACGCTTGGAAACGAAATGGGCAAAACATGGAATCAGTGGATAGAAATTTAATGAACAAATACTTGCGCTCTCTCAGACCCTGTAGAATAGAAATTGGTTCCGTGGGTTTCTTCCAGAAATCAGGAAGCCTTCGTGTAATCGGGAGAATTTCTTATTACACCAACAAAGCATTGATGACTTTGAAATAGGCAATTTCGGCAAACGAAATCCCCGAAGTAATTAAGCGATGGTGCTTATGTGACTGTAACATACATTTTAGTAACTTGGCATGAGAAACACAAATTTTCCTGGGCTTTTCGGGTATGTTCTATATTTCACAGGCTCAGTTGTTTACCTTAGAATACCAAATAAAATTTCCTTCACAAAGTTTCTCCTAATGTCTTTATTAACGATTCACTTGTTAAAAGTTTTAATAAGCTTCTCATGAGCATTACATGTTCTAGTAATAAAATATTTCACTTCATGTCAAGCCACCATCACCTTTAAATGACTCAAGTCATGAAGGTATACGCTTTCACGTCTTTAAATTAATGAAGATATTGACGTATACTCCGTCGTGTTGTTTTGCAATAGGCTGACGTGTATGTGAAATTATTTATTCTATCGTAATGTGAGAATTGAATCATCCTTGAAATTTGCTTGTGCAAAACAAGTTCGACTATAATTTTTACACAAAGTCTCGAATAAATGAAATGTGTGAAATCGCTTGCATTTGTACCCCAGGACCTATTGTTATGCACAATTCCCATGTACCACACTGTAACAATTACGATGGCGCACCCTGTAAGACGGATCACTCCACTCGCACTTGTGTCAACAATCATCGTCGTATTACGCAACTTCTCATCTTAATATAAATAGAGCATCCGTACACATTAAGGGAACACACATCTGTACGTGATAGATTAAAGTTCAATTCATGATCGTAGTTCATATAGTCTGAATGGCATTAGGTTCAACCAATTAAAAATTAATAGACCGAGCAAATTCAAATTCAAATTTATTAATCACAACAACACCCAAGATCATCATTCTCGCAATTGATCTCACCAAATAACGTATCTGATCTTAAGGATTTCGACTTTCTTAATTGGAAGTCAGAGATGGAAACCCCATGGATTTTGACTCTCTTAATTTGCAGTTGGAATTGGAAATTCCAAGAATGTTGTCTTTCTAAATGGGAAGTCGGAATTCGGAAAGCCCTTTTTACACACACGAGACTACGGAGATTTTCTTAATTGGAATTTGCTGTGCGACTAAAGTCAAAAACACCTACACCGCATGTTAGAATTTATAAAATCACCTTCCTTAGCTAAATTCTACTTTTACATAATACCAAACTAACTTAATTCAACTTTTATGTAATATCAAATGTAAGTGAAAATTAAATAAAAACGAATAAAGTCCTTTCAAGAAACCCAGCATGTACCCAAGTTTATGACATAGATCAGACTTATTTAACAGTGACAGTCTGGATGTTTGGACTCATTCATTTGTTAATAGTTATTCGCTGGAGTCATAGGTTGACATTCAAAATTATATAATAAGTTCGCCTACGAATAATTTATATTGCAAGTGTAGTTCTCTGAAGTCATGTATGCCGAATTTATAGTTTGAATATGTGTATAAATATTTGTTATAATCCTAACCGTGTGCTAATCTTCTTGTCCTGAGGTATCAAAATCAGATTACCACCCGTTGGAACTATTTAATTCGCCTTGAGAACTGTCGACATACTATGACAGGAATTCCGTTGCTGCTAAAATCCATGTAGTAGATACGATCGTGAATGATGACATCTAGTACAGCGCGACAAATGTGTAAGCCGTATGACTGCAATACAGATTAGGAATTTCTTCCTTTCTAGTTTATCTAGTTAGAAATCCTTTTAAAAAAATTCTTTTTGGATTATTGAATATGGTTAATTATGTTTTAATGTTTATGTGTGTCCAGCGTGTTCAATTAAGTTCAATAAAAATACCTGTTTTTAAAGTTTACACAAAACCTTGCCTTGCCTTGCATTTCAAAACGCACAGGTCCCAAATATGCTTCTCGCAAGACAGAATTATCGGCCAGACCAGCCTATGGATCTATGCCCATGTGTGAATTCTATTGATTTGTTGAATGATTGACGAAAAAGTCGTACGTAATACATCGGTAGAATTTCAAAATACTCAAGGCTTCAGAACTCTATCTACACTACTAACGTCTTAATTTAATTTTAATTTTACACTAAATTTTGTTATTTTCCAAGACTGCCTCTGGGTCTTAGTTGTAATTACAACCAATGCTGAATCTGAGCCTCAGATAATTAGTGTAGTAATTTCCTCAAACAAATTCCCTGTTTGAATACTACACACTGAACTGGCACTGTAACCGTGGTAGTATTTCCAAATTACCTGTTTGAATAATGCACGTGGTACTGGCAGTGTAACCTGAATCCGAACGAATGTGTCTGAAAAATTTCCAATACACGTCAAGACTGCACGCGTCTTAATTAGAGCTGTACTATTCCTACAAGAAAATTATCCGAAAAACTGTTTTTGCCTCGAGATTAGGTCTAATCTAGTAAATATTAAATCCCTTGCCACGGTCCGTTGCCTTTGCTCCGCCGTGTTATTTTGCAAGGCTGACGCCTTTGTGAAATTATGTATTCTATCGTAAGATGAGAATTGAATCAACCTTGTTTGCTTTACCATAGACTACAAGACAAGTTCAAGTATAATTTTTATACAAAGTCTTGAGTAAACCTCAGGAATTGTCTATAAGAGTGACAAAAGTAAACCAGATGTATGAAAACAGCTATATTTTTTGTACCCTAGGACCTAATGACCCTCAATGGACTCAATCATTGAAATCGGGTAGATTTGATTAACAGTGATAGTTTGGAGACTGTTGGAATCTCCCGTATGGTTGGATGTATTTTAACAATTAATTTCTTAATAGTTATTCTCTGGAGTTGCTATTTCATTCTTTTGTGAGTGCAATAAGGTTAATCAATTTAATAACAAAATGTAATATTGATCAAAAAGTCGGTGACAAAGGGCTCCATATACTTCTTACAATTAGTTAAGGGACAAGGGAAGAAGGCATATTAGATTCCGAATTTCAAATTGATATAAGTTTCTTTAAAATATTAGAAAATGACATTCAAAATTATAAAATAACTTCGCTTACAAATATTTTACAAGTGTTGTGTTTAGAAGTCAGGCATGCCGAATGTATAGTATAGTATGAATATATAAATATTTGATATCCGAACAGCGTACTTACCTTCCTATACTGGTATCAAATCAAATTACTCGTTGGAACTATTTAATTCGCCTTGAAAATTACCGACGTACTCTGACAGGAATTCCTTTTCCGCTACAATACATGTACATGGATACGATCGTGAATGATGAAATCAAGTACAGGGTGACAAAGACAAATGTGTAAGCCATGAATGCTGCAATACAGAGAAGAAGTTCTGTGCCTTCATTTGAGAAATAAATATATTACCCGCCTAGTGATATCTACTGAGAAATCCCTTTTAAAGTTCTCGGAATTTCAAAACACAGAGTGCCCGACATGCCTGAGTGTATGACTAAATTATGTACAGGACCATCCTATGGCATCCATGTGTAAATTATATTGATTTGATAAATAATTAACACCTGAAATGGAAAAGTCGTGTCCCATAATATTTCGTAAGGATTTCAAAATACTCAAGGTTTCGGAATTCTATATGCATTGCAGTACCGGCTCGTGTCAAAGTTCTAGAGTTTAAAACTTCCATGAAAATTATTATTTAGTTTTGTTGTGTACTATATTCCTGTAAAATCAAAATCCCATCTCAATAATCAGTCATGCTTAGTCCAGAAGTAATAAGAATAATACAGAGTATAATCCGACTAGCATGTGCAATTAAACTTGCCCCGTACAATTGGGATAAAAAATTGAAAAGATTATATCATCCCGACTATTCTGGCTTAGCCTCCTGGATCCTTGTTGTAATTCTATTGATTGCACATTACATCTTCCTAATTGTACAATTTCGAAGTCTCTTAATTAACAACGCCTATCGATCTGAAATATGTTTACACGCACTTGCAGTGGTTATTCATACATTCCCCGTACTCCTTGAAGTCATGGTATCAATGCACCGCTACAACGCCTTGTATATGCACAACCAATTCTTTGGATTTGTTGATTTTATTCATGGTGAGATTTTTATATCTTAATTCACTAGTTGTAACATACTTAATAATTTATTTTTCATTTAAGAAAACTGCATGCGAAGAAATGCTCCAACACCGGATAAAATGGCGGACCTGTTAATAAAATTATGGGTGATCCTAACCATTGGAATGTATATTTTACTACAATTCTATTACTTCTTTGATCCAACCGCTTCATTTTACGAGGGTGCTCTATTTCTGGACAAGAATGATTTATCTTGGTGGATTGTCATAATCGGTTGGATTTTTATGGCTTGGATTGATTTCCATCTTCATGTAACTTATGTTGTATTCTTACCTTTTTGGCTCGGGGCTGCGACCACCATTATGTTTCTTCTCAATGAAACAAGGTATTAGAAACTAACAAGGGAACGATACTAACTATTAATCGAGTGCTCAATAATTTAATCAAAATTTGAACGCAGGCCTTTAGAGTCAAGTAAGTTTACGCGTAACAGCATCCGGACACCTCCATCAGCCTTATACATTTTCCGATGTCTTCAACTTTTTGTCCAATATGCAAACGACATTACACGTCATATGATGCTTCTCTTGATAAACGGCCTTCTTATCATTGCGGTTCTTTGCACCGGAACATTCATACGTCTACAAGATTCTTTGACGACTGAAATGCTTGCAATACTTATCATGGGTAGCATCTCTGCAAATGTCATCTTATTCACATTGTACTCCAAGTGTGGGAATCTCCACAATACATCCAAGACATTTGTAAACGCTTGGAAACGAAATGGGCAAAACATGGATCCATTGGATAGAAAGTTAATGAACAAATACTTGCGTTCTCTCAGACCTTGTAGAATTGAAATAGGTTCCGTGGGTTTCTTCCAAAAATCAGGAAGCCTTGGTATAATTGGGAGAATATCATATTACACAAACAAAGTCTTAATTACGTTAAAGTAGGTAATGTTACTACATGGAAGTGAAATAGTAATTAATATATTATTGTGGCCCGTGCTTGTGGAGCCTGTGGAAATGACCGAGTTATTAAAGTAGAAAACTTACAATTAGTACACTTATTTTAGCGTACAGATTTTATTGAATGAATATTTTTTGACCTTGGCTTGTATTTGTGTAAAGTTTAAATAAAAAATGAAAGAGACGAACAGCATGTGAAAATGTGAAAAGTGACGATGCCCTAAAACTTACTTGTTACTTATTCGTGTTGAATAGAAACCGTGCAAACTATTATGATTAGATTACGTGGTGAACGACAATGACGCGACATATATAATAAAACGTCCTAGTTTCCTCTTATCTATGTATTAAGCTGATAAGCGACACATAGTATGTCCAGATGCCAACTCTATACACTGAACGTGCCTTTTGTAATTACTTGCCCATTCGTTTGATTACAAATCGTTACTCAACAACACAAAGTTAGTTGGAAATTGTACATCTGTCCATCAAGGTTGTCTGACTACAGGCGAATCGTGTCACAAACTGTACACACGAATACTTGGAATATTTTAGTAAAAATCAACGCAATTAATCGCAACGCAAAAATGCAGAATCGTGATGGAGTGAGATGTCAATTCGGTCGCCATGTAGCTGGCCACACAGCAGGTGACTTGACCTCTCTTCGACCCAGTGAAGTTTATTACTGCGGAAGACGAGGAGATTATTGTAGGTGTGCAGGTCAAAAATGTTCACAATTTTGTGGTCCAACCCATGGTTGTACTTGTTTGCCTTGTTTCGAAATGACTGATCGATGTGGAAGATTTAAGAATCTGCGTTTAAACAGTGATGGGAATTTATCTAAATTGGCCAACAACGACGGGAAATATTATTGTCAACAATATTTTGAAAGTATATCCGGTTTTGGCACAAGCACTCGCGTATGTCGATCAACAACGGCGACCCAGTGTTCACCATGTGCTCAACTTTCATTGGAACCTGCGGGAAATTTCACAAGAAATGACCTTGGGTTTTGCTGTAGAAAAGCACAGAATGGGTATTTTTATTGTGGACGACTTTTGAATTCAACTCGAGGCAGAAGTAATAAATGTGGTCCGAATGACGGAAGTCCGTGTGAAGTGTGTTCGGAATTCTGGGTAGTAGACACCCCTCCTTCTGTGAAACCTTCAACGAGTAGAGGTCAACCTCAAGGTCAGACACAGATGACCTCTGCACAACAACAACGGCAAACGGATGATTCTAAATTATGCATAATTTGTTTGGGTGAAGAGAAAACTTGTATTGTTCTTCCCTGTGCACATTATGCGTATTGTGAAGAATGTGTGGAGTCTTTGGATGAGTGTGCCATCTGTCGGGGAGACATAGAGGAGTACAAGAAAGTGTTCGAACCATGATTTGATGTGATACCACTTGAGAATCGGGAGATACGGGTGCAGAGTTTCTCTATGCCTAAAAATACTTTATGAATTATGTTCATTGCAATAATTTAAATAAAACAGGACTTTTACAATTACTGTGATTCTGTTTCACAAGTTCATACGTTGCAGTGTTCGTGTCATATTAATTGGCGGGTTTGATAAGCATTAGCAATTACTTAATTAAAATATTTGAAGAAACAGAAATATTTACAAATTCGGAGGACCACTGGTATCCTTTTTATGTTACATCACTCATTCCAAAATTGAATTAGAAACAACTAAAACATGTTCATACAAATTATTTTCTTCAATATGTACAGTAATTAGAACTCTGTAAAATTGACACGGACTATAACTAATGTTTGCCGATAGGCCATTGATTGGTTCCATAGACTAATTGTTAGAAGGGTAAAACAATTTTATTAAAAACCGTTTTTGTGCAACGTTCTATTCTCTATTTATGTATTTCTGAGGCATTTGACAAATTCACATTATTTCCTACCTTGTTGTATGTTTACATGTAATATGTGTGCTAGGTTAATTCTTCCGTAGACATCGCCTTAGCAAGATTTTGTATTATCAAACCCAAACCAGGAAATGAATTATGCACTCAAAGACAATAGTTTTGCCGTCACGATGTAAACACCAAGTATCGTCTACTCCTCATATTTTAGCTTATTTATTTAAAACAATTCTTAAGAAATA
>JAQIXO010000350.1:0-22401 GCA_034700305.1 Protaphorura armata
TTGACCCCCCGGGGGTCCGCCCGGAAAAATAAAAAAACACGTGTCTAATGAAATCCGAAGACCACTTCAGAAAAAAATTTTGGACGAAATCGGGGTGTTGCACGTTCCGCCATTCCCTCGTAAGTGTAATTCGACCAGACAGGTGAAAGCAGTGTAGTTATTAGCCCTTTCACACAATGGTTATGGTTGAATATAGATATATTTTGAAAATTAAAAACTTCCTTCTAAAGGATCTCTGGAGAGTACAGTTAGCAAGACGCCACTTGCTCCCCTGAACTTTCCATCTAGGGCTCTCAACGAGACGAGACATCTCGTCGAGATTCGAGACGAGACGAGATGAGACGGGTTTTTTCGTCTCGGCCAAATCGAGACGAGACACGAGACGAGACGAGATGTACTTGTCTCGTCTCGTCTCATCTCGGCATCTCGTCGAGATGTCTCGACAAGGTCCTTTTGGGTGCATAATTCCCTAAAACTTTATGGCGTATGTCTTCCACATACCCTGTCAATTGACCTGAACCCTGAACGTTCCTTTGGTCTGATGGTCACTAACACGGCAATGTAATTGACGATTCTTAGCGTCAAATGTAATGTTTGTTATGTAATGAAGTAGCTACCGTGATAGACCTGGATCATGATGGATCACCCTTCACGTATTTCGCTTTACATTCAAAAACGCGGGGAGAATGACTTCTATGTCCTTCTTAGCACATTCAATCTGACCCGTATTACTTGACTACGGGGCATAATTTCATTTTGACAAAAATATGTTTTCTAATTCGTCATCTCCATGACCCAAGGTACAAAAAAGTTTGGCCCGAGTATTGACAGTATTGAGTATTGAATAGCCGAATAATTAACTTTGTAAGATCTCTTTCCTAAAAACCATTGTGGCACTACTATTTACCTCCACAGCAGCATACATGAGGCCTCAGTTAAAACGAAATAATAATTAATATTTCATTAATCATTAATCATTAATTTTTATCCCATGTTACGAATGCCACATATTTTGTGTAGTCCGGACACAACTTACATGAGATACAAATATTTCAAACTATTAAACACGTTTTCATGGTTTTTCTGTTCTGTTTATACTTACTCTTCCGTATAAAAAAGTTATCGAGACGTCTCGCGAGATTCGAGACGAGACGAGCCGAGATGCGAGACGAGTCGAGACGGGCTCGATTAACTCTGTCTCGATAATTTGTCGAGACGAGACGAGACGGGCATATCTCGTCTCGTCTCGTCTCGTTGAGAGCCCTAGAAAGAACCCGGGATGGACGATGCGTTAAAAATAAAAATAATAGTTACCTACTTACGAAAGTTGTTCATATAACTAAACCAAAGAAACTGAGTAAGGAACGTGTGCGATACCTGCACAGATAATTTCTTCCAAACTTTAACTCATACAACAACTGCACCACCCTGTATGAATTTTGGCAGTGGCACAGTGGAGAATTTTCAATTAGTAGAGACCGACGTCACTCGCACATTCATGATCATCTCAGTGTCTTGTTAATTCCATTATTAATTTTTGCTGTCAATTACCTTCTACTGTCACCTTTCAATATACATGTATTAAAAAATTCATACAATTCAAACTCAAAACTCACTCTCTGTGTAATTATTTAACTTTCACTATGTGACTAATGAAGAACTTCTACTTAAGATCAAAAGAATTCGCTGACTGAATTTGACGTGAGAGTCCTTTTCTTCCACTCCCGACTCCCGAATTATTATATACTGCAATCTCTATCGCTAGCACCAAGATGCTCATGTAAGGCCATGTAATATTAAACCAAACTATTCACTGTCTAATATTTTATACGCAGTGACAGTGCGCAAACATTCTTACTTCGTTAGTCATTCTAAGCTAACTGAACACGAACCAAATTTTATTCTGCCATTCACCTACTTAGCCTACGCCATTGCTATTTTAGTCTGTTCCTGTGTAGTCAGTGTAGTGGACGATGCGATGCATGTTGAGGCGCAAAATTATGTCGTTCTCTTGCCTATAGCTTAATATAACCGTAGTATTTGCTTTCTAGGTCCGAACGCACAGATTCGCGCAGCTTCATCCTGTAGCAACCCTACCTAGATTTTTGCCCTGCAAAATTTTGCGCCCTGAGCTTATATAGGACTGCTTGCCAGGTCCGGGCCAAAGCCCGGCGCTGTATAGAAGCAGACTAAATATGTGAGACGTGTGTGTGTGTGTGTACCATCAATTCGAGAATAGAAAAAAAAATCATCTTTCACTTTTAGAAGATACACTTTGAAAACTTTGAAAAAAATAATTTATTACATGTAATCCAACTCTGAGGGCATGATTTCCTTGTCACTTTCATCAATAAATCTGTTCTTCGCTACCGGCGACGTTTGTGATTGACATTTCATTCATATTTTTTGCTACCATCCATCACATCCCAATATATGTACTAATGTACTCAAAAATTCATAGAATCAAAATGTAAAAGTTATAGTTTAAAACCATCGATTCTAATCCATTGGGTTCATTTCGCACTGTTCAGAGAAAAGCATCGATAAGAATAAAGGGGCATAAATATTTGATTAATTTCTGTATAATCAATTAAAGCGGATTCATGCAGTTGTTCAAAATAATTAAAACTGGTTCAATCAGACAGTGAAAAATTCATAGCAGTTTCAGTACAACGGTTAAATTCAGTAGGAACACGAGGAACGTGCCTGTTCATGATTTTCAATAATCAATTTATCACATAACACATTTCTAATTACCCAAGTAAAAATCAAATAATCATGGATAAATTATTTCATAGCACGAAAATCACGGACTTGATGATGATGTGAGCTAACATTCTTTCAAAATTATTCAAATCAGGTCATATACCTTTGTATATTATGCATATGGGTGCTCAATAATGCTCACCAGAATTATCACACTTACGTACGTACAAGAACAAGAAGTTATGCGGAAGTTCATGATGTCGGAGCATACATTAAAATAATTTATTTAAACACCCGTGAACATTAATTTGAATTGAAATCTCATTGGTGTAATTAAATTGATAAAAAATTAAAACTTGAGCGTCAACGGACAATTTGCATTTTTGCGTGTATTATACAAAACAACCAACTATAGCGTAGTAGGCATGAAGATGTTTTCTCATTCCATTCATTGTGGTATCCTATTTAGGGCAGATCGTGCTGAGAATTTATCACACGAATAATAATATCTTACACCCCGGATATTTATGAAGGTATAAATTGGGCAACTGATTTTAGTTGCCAATATCACTCCTGTAATCGAGAATCCAATAATCGCCTTAGTTCTATTTTTTGTTTTCAACAAGTCCACACAATGGGGAAGACCAGTTTGGTTTTAATAATAGTATTACTCACAGTTTCCACGAATGTGTTGTCCTGCACTCTGAAGATTACAGTAGAAATTGATGTTAGATTCTTTTAAATTAAATTTCTAAGATTTTTAATAATGGGAATTAATATTCTGATTCTCACTCTTTACAGGACAAATTGATTTCGTCACATTGCAACGGTAACGGCCATGGCCACGGCCACGACTGCTCAGACTGTAATTGTGTAACTCCGACTACAAGCAGTCCAGAGACAACGACAACACGGACCACAGGACGAACTACGACTACAACTGCGTGTAAGCAAAATACAATGCATTAGGATGTACTAGTTGCCCATGTCCCCTCTATATTTTTACCCGGTAAATTTGAAATTAAAATTTTACATCTTTCATGAACTTAATAGCGACAGCCGCTCCTACGACAACGACAGCCGCTCCTACGACAACGACAGCCGCTTCTACGACAACGACAGCCGCTCCTGTTCAAGTCACAACTTCTCTACAGTTTCCAACGGGTACAATTTTTAAAGGGGATGTTATCGAGTCCACCTGGAGTCCGGCAACTTTCAACAATCCAGTATTTGAGTATGGAACCGGTAAAATATCGAGTGGGACGATTGTCGGAGGAAATATCCGTGTACAGAGAAATGCCACTGGGAATGGAGAAATCATGAGTCTCTCTGCAACAATCAGAACTGCAACAATTATAGGAGGAACACTCACAGCAGGGACTCTACAACCCAATGGATCTTACACGGGTGTAAACATAAACAATGTAGTTTTATCCAAATGGAATTTTGTAATGTTTAGCAGTGGAAATGGAGGATTCGCCGGAAGTAACATTGGTAAGATTGTAAACTCAACAATGCGAGCAATCACAAGTGGTACCATAATTGGGGCTACTGTTTCAAATCATACAATTGTAAATGGTCACATTAGCGCTGGTCTAGTTAGCGGGCAGCTTATAAATGGACAAACTTCCATTGGAAGAATCCAAGGGTCGGTGGTTGATGCAAAAATTACAAGCAGGACTACGAGTGGAATAATAACCGCTTATGATGGTTTATTTCGTGGAAATATTACCAACGTTGTCCTTTCGGAATGGACGGTTCATGTGTACGCGAACGGTTATAGTATTGCAGAACTTATGTGCGAGTAATATATGGTTTACATTTGTTTTCAGAGAATTAGACACAGTTAATTAAAAATGAATACTTGAACCAATAATAAATATAGAGAATGAAATAATAAATAAATAGTTACTTCCAATTGGTGTTTAATTGGCAAAGTATCGACGGTATGTGAGGAATATTACATCCAACTTGGGTTTTCACATTCTTTGCATCGCGTAATTGGCAACAACCCACACGCATTCACAGTATGCACGATGTTGATGTCTATAGTCTTGACGGAGGTCTCAGGATAAAAGATGAAATTATATATTCTCGAATGATGAGACCGACTAGATGAGTGTTAAAAATTAAAAACTCTTGATTTAATTATTTATTCAAACATTGCCAGCTACCACTACCATTGTTATTTACAATGAAACAGGGCCTTGAGCTCTGATCGAAATTTAGTTCCATACACCCAATAAATAAAAAAATTAACGGCTGAGTTAAAGTTCAATAAGAATATATCGAATGAGTACAATTCACTCTCATGTTGAAGATAAAAACAAAGGAATGAGTATCTAGATACAATCACTGCAATACAACCGGCTTGACACAAAATGAAAAGTGCAACCACGACCATTACAATTGTACATCTGTTCCTATCACACAAATTATTAGTCGATGCATTACTCTCTCTAAACAATTCAGATGTTTTAAATTTGTAGAACACGAGGGTATTCAGAATGACGAGTGCAATGAAGGGTAAAGCAATAATGGATATAATGTAAGGCCATTGAATATAATAGTCAACGTAGACGAATCCAACGACTCCATGTCCTACAAAATATTCTGTTGAGTTCATTCCACAATAATCCAAGTTGTCACTTGAAATTCCATTGTAGTATAAAAGTTTAAATAGTTGAACTAATATGGCGATCGATATCACGATGACCCATTGAAGACCCAGTCTGAATTTTAATGACCGTAAAAATATTTTATGGAATGGGTAGTACATCACAACGCATCTCTCCATTGAAATTAAGAGCGTAAAGTAAATGGATCCAGCATGACCTTAGGAGAAAAAGAAAAATATAATTACTCATATTACCCATAGAAATCAAAGGAAATGAATAAAGGGAGCCACTTACTAAAATCATTGAAGGACTCAATGTACTCAATCCATTCAGTAGAGAAAATGTCAGAACTAAAAATTGGCACAGCGTATGACACGAACGAAGAGACTAAAAATAAAAAATCGAAAGTGGAAAGACCGACAAGACTGAATCCAAAGTCGGACTTAATCCTAACCAAAATAATTAGACTGAGCACGGTGCCAATCACACCAATAATTGTCAATACGCTCAGACCAACACCAATTAAATAAAACTCAAGACTTTCAGCTAGCATTTCAGAGTTATTTTGAAATCTAAAAGTTTCACGGCACAAACTAATTTATTCTTTTCGCTTTCTCACTTTACTGTGAATTAATTTAATGGAATGGGATTCTGTGGATTCTGCAGTTGCGGATGATAATAGTATCTCAATTTGCATTACATTCATTCATATTTGCGTTAAGATAAGAGTAATTGCTATTTCTATTATTCACAGGTCATTATCATGGCTAGTTAATGTCAATAAATTGTACCATGGAAGATTGGACTAATTGGGTGCTGAGTCTACTGTCAACACTCAAGTCTATAATTGATTTTCACGACGAACCGAACATCTATGACGTCAATCCATGCAAATAGCACGACTGCACTGCATTCTTAGTTGACTCATTTATTAGCGCCCACATCATAATTGATACAATAAATTAAAACTATTTTGACCGATTAGTATTCTGACTGAAGCAATACGTTTGACTTTGACTCTTCATAGTGAAACAATTCCTAGGAACCAGGCGTTCGGCTTTCTGTCTCTGTACTGCTCAGCGGTACTTTAGTTATGTTTTGACTAACAAGGTAAGCACATGCACCTGGAGTCACCACCATACATTTTACATAACTTGGTTACCGTATAATGTCGCACGCAGAGCCAGAAGGGTTTCTTGTCAAAGTGAAAACTGTGGTAGGCGTTTTTGGGCTCCCTCTCCGGCTTTTACATTACATTAGGGGGCATGATGTCCCCGCGTAGTTAATTTTGCAATACTTTCATCTCCGAATACGGAGGAAAGCGATTTAACACACTGCCAAATTTTTATCCTCATCACTCAAAGTTGTATTGAAGTCGAACAAAATTCTGAGTCTGATTTGACGAAAATAATATTCTGGGTTCGATACAAAATCAATGTATTTCATGACGTTCCTCTCTGTCAAGGTTTGGTATAATTCAAAGTTATGTTTTTCAAGGACTCTTCCACATTCTGCATTCCAGGATTTACAAACTAGCCGTAAATCGTTGTAAGTCAGTTTTCCTCAGGTGAGACAAAATTATTCCAAGGAGCTGGTTAGAAAATAAAAAAACATAATATTTAAAAGTCGCATGTGCAAATTTTCATCTATAAATACACAAGGATGATATTGGAGACTGGAGATCGAGTTAGAGAAGATATTTGGGTGGACGCCAAACGAGGGATGGATGCGATGATGCGTTAAAAATAAAAATTATACATTATACGTAAAGTCGCCAATCAATATGCAAATACAAAAACAGAATCCAGAAATACAATATTTTCACTTTAATCCGGACGAGGAATATATGAATTTATAAGAGTGAATTGCCTATCACAGAGACTTCTAGGATCAGAATTAATTAGCGACAAAACATTTCAATTTCTGCTGTGATGCTGTGATGTTATCATCCAAATAGCTTACCTTGTAAGAAATACCAACATGCCTTATCTCTCTTCCCTCCCGTTTCATCTGCTTCACACACCAGAATCAAACACAACTTTGCAATAAATCAACTTAATTGAAATTCAAGGACAATCTAAATCTCAAAAATTCTCAACATATTTTCAGGTGCGGTCGGACGTGGAATTGCATGGGTTTATCATGTTTTTCCAAATAAGGCTTACTAACCTAACCATGCAGGTTTTGGATAATGTAGTCCACACAAGACTATATAGTTACTACATAAATGTCCTGCTATCAAGGCCAGGTAAGTTGAAATCAAGGGCAGTGAGATTTTAGCACACCATGATCCATTCCTTGACTCTTCTCTACTTCTCTTCGGATTTCATTTCTGTATGGGTTAAACTTTATTAGCCTGAGCAAATATAAAATAAACATTCACTGCATTCTAACATTCAGCATTGCAACATTTCGATTAGGATTAGCATTCAGTCATTCACTGTGTCCGAATAAGGAATAGGAGATAAAACAAACAACTACTTTTCTCGAGTAAGAAATAATTTATTGCAAAAATAATAAGTGACTATTTGGAGCCCTATGCTTATAAAGCCTCTTCGTGGGATGCGAGTTCCACTTTGCTTTTGTTGTTACGTTACAAGACTCCCGCGCGCGGTTGTTAAAAGATTTCTGTTCACAATCATCAAATCAAGTTCCTGTTAGTTAAAACCACAGTTAAATGAATGCTAACTGACACCACAAATAATATTGACGAAAGGGCTCGTTAAAAATAGTGATGTCGATTCCCAGTAGCTTTACTTATTTTGACGATAAATTCTAAGAGCTCGTTAGTACTTTGTAGAACTTACAATCCATTGGAATAATTTGAATAATTCTGTACGTACACAGTTTTGCATAATTAATTAATTACTATAGTAAATTCTGTATTTATTTTTGATTTGTAAAGTTCAGACTCAAGATGGATCTCCACAACCTTCGAATCCAATGTCCAAATGAAAATTGTGGGGCATGGACGGAATCATTCAATGGACCAGTGCAGTGACACAGAATCTCCAGACACGCTCAAGCTGCCGAGAGTGAGGAGCAAAAGTCAGGACGCGTGGTATCCTTCCTCGAATCCCAATTCTCGATTGGTGGTATTGTTCAGAGTTACACAATCACAGTCATCAAAGTATTTGGGTATAGCATATATTAATTTTAAGTAGCACCTCCTGTTGCCTTATCCGCAAACATTTCTATGCTTCATAGCTCGTCTATCAAGGGAGATCGCGGCGCTAACGTGGGGGTCTCGGATCAGAGCGATTGACCCCAAACTTTGCACAGAGCTTCTCCTTGACCTCCTGAACAATGTTGCAATGGGTGTCAAGTCTCGGAAAATTCCAGGTTCGCCGCTAGGGCTCACCAATGAATACACAGGCGCTTATGACGGGGATACATCCTCAGACCGGTCAGAACAGGGGGTCAACTACCCACCTGTCATAAGAACATATGTTATCTTTGGTGACCCCTAGCGGCGAACCTGGAATTTTCCGAGACTTGACACCCATTACAACATTGTTCAGGAGGTCAAGAAGAAGCTCTGCGCAAAGTTTGGGGTCAATCGCTCTGACCCGAGACCCCCACGTTAGCGCCGCGATCTCCTTTAAAACACACAAGTCACTCACCCAAAACAATCAAAACTCTATTCTCTGAACTTATTATTTGAAAATTAATTTGGTTTTATTATTGACATTGACAGGCTATAAATATACAATTAATTTCTTCTGCAAATCTTTAGAATGTGGAGCATGTACTTCATAGACATTTTTGACACTAACATTTCAATCTCAAGTACACAAGTAGAAATTATAAGAAATACCGAAAATACTTTAAGTGGTATTAGAAATAGGTTCTTATCCATTGCTTTTGGTTCTGGATCGTGTTGAGGGAGATTAAATAGTACTCGTGAGAGAATTGACCTACGGGACTCAGCGTCTTTTGAGCTATAAAGAATTTCCACGCAAATGATATCGATCTGAAGTAGTTCATCCCACTTTGTCCAAATTCCGGATTCCAATATGGCTCGATAAGTGGGTTGAACCAACATATAAATATAGTTGGACGATACAGAAATATAACGAATATTAATAAAAGGATTTGCAGAGCCAATGTGGACTATTCTCTTTTGTTTGGTAAACACCTCAATGCCAGGTCGGAACATTAGTCCATCGCCAGACTCAATGAGCGCAAAATTTGTGGAGAATGATTCATTCCCACGGTTAGTATGAACTGGGTTTCGGTTCAATAAAGCATTGAGAAATCCACTTATCGCTGCACCGTAACCTTTGCGAATTGTATTTATATAATTTGTTCGGTTAATAATTCTACGACAATAAGCACAAGTTGACGCTGGTGGGAGAGTAGGGATGTGTGGGACAAGTTCGTTGTGTGCAAAGTCTACGAAGAACGAAAAACTTCCGCTTGGGAAATTACTCTCATCCAATTCCTTTAGACTTGTTGGGTAAGATGGAATGGTTGGTTTTGTCATCAGTTCGGTCAAGAGAGCAGCATATCCATTTGAAATCACAATAGCACCCAAAATCCACGGTGCAAACACGAGTAGTCCTTTCTGTTTAAATGTTCTCCGTAGAGGGAGTCCTTGGTTGAGGAGTGTTCCAAGTACGGGTATAATTGTCAATACTACATTAAAACATAAACGACAACTATATTGAGGATCAAACAGAACTATAGTGACGCTCAAAAATCCCATGAATGCAATACAAAAGATCCAAGTTTGGAAATCCATGGATGTGAACAAAGCTTTTGAATTTGTGTCAGTAATAAAATGTTTATCTAAAACGATAATTAGTTGGTAAAGGTCGATGAACAATGTTATTGAGCTTTCCTTCAAGAATCTAAATCCGAGGAGACTGGCGTTAGTCAGTATAGTTCTATCTAGCAGATATCCAAACTCAGGCCGTCTGTACCGATCATCATAGAGATCCCGAATTGTAAAGTTAAATTTATCCGCTATTTCCATTGACGCACAAAGGTAAGGGTCAAATGCATTAGTCACTCTATGTTTTGACCCTTTCGGAGTCATGAATGGGTTGCAAGTTTTTGATTTAAATTTTTGCTGATATTGTTTTATTAACTGACCATGGATATTATACACTGATAATCCATTCCGATTTCGGTGTTTGGATTTCCACAACTGATTAACGTTATTTTTAATTATTCTGGGTGTTGGTCGAATGTCTACTCTTCCGTGTACACTACACATTGTGCAAATTAAGTTCACGAATTTTTCCTCATGTACTTCAAGGTAAACTGCGTGAACACCGACTAATTTTTTAATTGAGTCGAATACGTCAATTCTATGGGGCAGAGTGAGACTACTTGTCACAAAGACAATCAAATCCCTTTTATAATTGTCATAAGCCCTCAACTGAAGAGTGTTCAGAATATTTGGAATGACACGGTAATTATAATCATTTAGTACATGTATAAAATCCACATGACACTTTGTGAACTTGGTAACCCGAATGATAGGAAAGTAATAATCATGTCCGAATATTCCGGAATTGATGTCTATCCGGTCCAATCTTTTCCTTTGATATTCATTGAGTCCAAATAATTCAACTGGTGTGCCCTGTAGCCGTGTATAGGTAATATGAGCAGATTCCTTCTCTGTAAGATCTTGGGAACCAGAACCTGTGAACCCAATAAAACTCGTAACATAAGACCCTATGCTCTTGTAGAACTGTTCAACTTGTGTGGAAGGTTTGGACGGCCAAGTTAATGAATTAGAAATTAAAATACTCAAAATAAATAAACATAAAAACATTTTGACGCTGTTCATATTCATATTAATGCATTGTAGTGTCTACCTGACAATAGCAGTGGAATTTGTCTATTTAATTCAACATTAAACTTATGGTTCTAGGGAGATTTGAACAGTTTTCCAGAAATGTAATTCTTGCAATTGACGTTTAGTCAGTGATAATTGAATTCACACCAGTCCAATGAACAAGTCGATTTGATTGAAATGCTTAGTCAGACCCTAAACATAAACTAACTCCCAAGATGTTGAAGTTTGTAAGACAATTGAATGACGTTTTTAGATTGGAGAGCGCTTATTAGGAATTCACGACTTGAGAATACATACATATTTACATTAACAACTCTGCTCTTACTGCACGCTCAGAATTGTATTTACTTTTCTGTATTGCCGAGGCTTCCGAATTTATGAACTTTTTAAAATTTATTAAGTCTTTTGTATTCAGAAGGATTGTCAAATATTCGTGTATACCTTATATCACAAATCAAGCCAAACAACTGACTCTCTTTGCATCACCTGATAAATTATGGTATCGAATGTTTTTTTAAACCTTGCAAAATATATGTAGAGACAAGGAAAAATTTAAATAAATATTCTACATTTTTATTCAGAATTTTACACTACCGCAACTACTAGAAAAGTATGCCATGCTTATTCAGCTACACCCAATTCAGACCCGTCCAGCTAGTCTGGTTTAAGATAGGAGAATCGAGGGGGGATATAGCAAGTGGCCAGTATAGCCATATAGCTATTCCTGAGGCCATAGCATGGAATAGATAAGCGTACAGGGCGCACAATTACCTAATTGCAATTCATAATTAAATTGTGCAGATACTAATTCCACAATGTGGATTACGAATAAAATAGTTAAAAATTGTGAAAATGCATAATTAGCATGGTAATTAGCAAATTAGCTAATTGCAATTAATAATTAAGTTACGAAGTTGTTATTTAGGTACTCCGAACGCCTAATATTACTAAATCGACCATGGGGATTACGAATAAAATAGAAAAAAAAATCGAAAATGCCTAATTAGCATGCTAATTAGCTAATTGCAATTAACTATTTAGTTACAAAGTCGAATATTTCGATACTTTTAACGTCTAATATTACTAAATCGACCATGGGGATTACGAACAAAATAGTTAAAAATTTCAAAAATGCTTAATTAGCATGCTAATTAGCTAATTGCAATTAGTAATTAGGTTACAAAGTTGAATATTTAGGTACTCTTAACGTCTAATATTACTAAATCGACCATGGGGATTACGAATAAAATAGTTAAAAATTTCAAAAATGCTTAATTAGTATGCTAATTAGCTAATTGCAATTAACTATTCCGTTACAAAGTTGAATATTTCGATGCTTTTAACGTCTAATCGACCATGGGGATTACGAATAGAATACTTAAAAATTGCGAAAATGCTTAATTAGCTAACTACATTGCTTATGATTCGCCCTGTATGTGTAATACTATGTACAACAACAAGAACCATTCATCCGTTTGTGGAACTGACTCACTGGCTGGTGATGTAAGAAATAGGATCACGCCATGTGTCATGCCATAACCATCCACGTATATATAAACTTTACACACTCATTCTCATTTCTGTATAGAAACTACAACATGTCGTTCCAATTAAAACAATTTGTTTTTGTGATAATTTTGGTTGGATTGGATATTACAACAATCGTCCAATCCGGATCTGTGAATAGTTGTTCATACGAGATACAGTCTCATCTGTACTCCAGTTTGGTTGGATATAAGTAAGTAATTTTACCACATTATTATTTATATAGTTAAAATATATTTACATCGGAACTCACTTTGAAATGAATTACTGGGTGGCCCAATCTAAATACGCACTTCAGGTAAAATAGCCTCAAATTAATCGTACCTTACAATTATTTTAGGTATTGCAATGGGCGTTATAATGGGCAAAATACGTTCAATATAACAGGAAACGTTACATGCGTGGAGAAAGCATGCCTTGCAAGAACATCCGTCGACCCCTTAGGCGAAGAAGAAATTTACATTGCCGACCGGATATACCTAAAGGACCTCGTAAATCTAAAACAATATTATTACGCCCAAGTACAGTGGAACTATTTGCGATGCAAGCAAATTTTCGAAGATATATTCAAGACGAAGTACAAGGGATGGCTGAACCAAAATGTCAATGAAAATGGCACTGTAAGGGGAGGCTCAAGACGTACCAACAATTTCGCAAACAAGGAACAACCGCTGAACTACAGGATGGAGTACTTATTGGGCAGACAATATGAAATTGAATGGGAACGGATGACTTCAATGCTTCACGATAGTCATACGGTACTGGGTTATTTTATTTGAAGTAGACTTATCATTTGCGCATTGTTCTCATTATTTCATTGCCTCTTTTTTCAGATTATTCGGACAACACTGGCCACCATGATTTCTCATCAATGCCCTATTACAGGCAAACTCAATGGCGACTGCTTGCACAACACATTCCGAAGAGCCGGGGTTGAATATTCAGGGCCCACTCCCACACCGTACTCTCCCTATGGAGACGATTGTTTGGTACTGATAAATGAGTTGTCTAGTCGTTTGTTAAGTGGAGGAAGGTCCGAGTTTATTGAGTTCAGGAGAGTGTGTGCGGCTGGTGGGTTGGACTTAGGCAAAAGACATATGAATTTCATGAAATTTATTATATATGACCCAGCAAGGAACATCATTATAACTATCATCAACTTGCATAACCAGAAATTAGGCGAGGACGATTACTTTGTCCTGCATGAAACGGACGTCAGTCGTTCAAATTATTTACGCGTTGCTAAACTCGTGGCATCGGGAGACAACGAATTCTTATTTATTCCAAATGCCGACAGCGAAAATTATGTAGCCATACTTTTGAATTGCAGGACAAAGGATTTAGATGACTTCCAAAAAATTGTACTAAAGAAAACAATAGCAAGACCACCCTTAGCTGTTACCCCTGAGATATTCGGTGTTATAATGTCCACTATGGTTGACATGGTAGTAATAGGCCCTGGCCTTCAAGAAATAGAGACTATTGCTAGAATCCAAAAGTTATGGTCTCCGTTCTCTCCATGCAGGCATGCATTTCCGGAAGTAGGAACTTCAGTTCCTACATCCAATATGAAGTCTTTTAGTAGGTGTACCATGAGTAGTCTGCCTTTAGAATTGGACTCTTATAAAAGAGGAGACCCAACTCCAGGGGGTACAAATGATTGTAGCTCTCCGGAATATATTGCCGACGAGGCTCGATCTCTAAGCGTTGTGGATGCTCCACCAAGTAATTCAGGAACTTGTCCTTTGAATGACGCGGATTTAGATATCTATCATTTCAACATCAACCGTTACAATGAAATTAAGGCGAAGATGGGGTTTAGAAATGTTCCGAACTCATGGGAGTCTACATCACATTTCACCTGGCTTCCTCTTATTCAGCAAGGTGTGTTTCCTCTTCTCGACTACAATTTCTTTAGGAGACCAGAAGTTATGGCGAATGCCGAAATTGTGTTGAATCCAGTTGACTTAGCAAACTCGCACATACGTTGCAGGCATTGTTACAGGCAGGTATCGATAAACCCTCATGCGTATTCTAAGAACACAGATGACTATACAAGGGCGGAAGGGAAGTTAAGAGACACGATGGCAAAAAATACGCACGACTTCTCCGTACACCTTGCTAAGCACACGCATAAGCGATCAATATTACGAATTGTACGAGAGGAGGAACGGACACTAAAGGCAGATTTAGGTATGATTAACATTGCGCTGGATTCAGATTCGAAGGCACCGGAATTAAATAAAGCTATGAGTAACGTAGTTTCCTCGGTCTATGGGTTTTCGAAACTTAACGATGCCCCAAACAGTTATGAGAAAAGGTTTAAAATTGTACGAAAGGTAGGAGGGAACTTAGGAAGTGGATTAACTAGTCGGCAGACAGCATATAGAATTGTTGATATTATGGGCGAGGAAATGAGAGCTCGATTCAGGGAATACGTTATTAATAAGCAGTTCCCATGCTCAATAATACTTGACGGCTCGACGGATTCAAAAAACCATCATTTTTTATTAGTGTATATTCAGACTACTGAAGGTTCTAGAACCATTACGTATTTCTATAGTTTAATCCCGCTAGGGAAGGAGGCCACAGCTGATGCCATGATGTTAGCCTTAGACGAGGAATTTCAAAAGGATGGTTGCAACTTTGTGAAATACATAAAAAGTAATATTATGGCTTTTATAAGCGATGGGGCTGCTGTGATGATAGGTCCTATCAATGGTCTTAAGCAAAAATTCGATACATATGTCGATCGTAAGGTTCGGGAAAGGGAAAGGGAAAGGAGAAATTGGGTCCCAATTTCTCTAATAAGGCTGGAACAGATTCATTCCGTTGAGCAAAGTAAAAATTCCCAACGACAGGATTCCCGAGTTCTTATTTCTTGGATTAATCCCAGAAGAGCGGTGTGTTGCCACCACTGTCCCAATATTGAAGAAAGGTGACCCAAACTCCCCAAGTAATAGAGGTGTAAACGGGTCGGGCCAACCCGACCCGACCCGTGCTTAGGGTCGGGTCGGGTCAAGGATTTAACCAATTAAGTTTTTCGGGTCGGGTCGGGCCACCGAAGAATGAAAAAATAATTTTCGGGTCGGGTCGGGCCATCGAGAAAGGAAAAATTAATTTTCGGTTCGGGTCGGGCCAACAGTTCTGAATTGATTTACTAAAAAGTACTGATAAATTTCATCTAATAGAGAAAATTAACCGTGAACTCTTGAAACAATTGGTCGGACTACTCGAACCAGTAAAGGAATGTTCGAAAAATTCACCTAATAATACTAGCCTAGGGTCTATTATCAAATACGGGTCGGGTCGGGCCATAGATTATAATTTTGAAAACGGTCGGGTCGGGTCAACGATTCACTCCAATAAAAACGTCGGGTCGGGTCGGGCCACGCCATAATGTCGAAAACTTATTCCCGGTCGGGTCGGGTCCTACCAAGCTATTATAAACTCGGGTCGGGTCGGGTCGGGTCCTACCAAGCTATTATAAACTCGGGTCGGGTCGGGTCGGGTTGTAAAACTTGGACCCGTTTACACCTCTACCAAGTAACTATAAACCAATTGCCCTTCTCAACACCATTCTCAAGCTTTTCACCTGGACCCCAAACGCGCGACTTACAACGTGGATGCGCATTAATGATAAACTATCTGACTACCAAGCAGGCTTCAGAAAAGGAATGAGCTGCCAAGACCACATTTATTTCTTTATATGTTTGTCACAAATCCTACTGATCATGGTCGAAGAGTTTTATTGTTGTTTTATTGACCTGAAGCAGGCTTTTGATTCCCCTGACCACAACAAGCTCTGGCAGGTTGTAACAACTTTTGGTATGTCTTACAAGTTTACTCGTGTATTTTCGTATCCGTACAGCCTGGCCAACGCGGGTATTGACCAGCGATGGACCCACTGACCCTATAAAAATTATGAAAGGTGCCCTGCAATGAGAATCCGCGAGCCCAAACCTTTTCAATATTTACATCGACGGTTTAACGAACTCTACAAGCCCCACTACTGTCAAGAATAAAGCTCCAGTCCCGAATTATCCACATACTGCTCTATGCGGACGATATGATCCTATTAGCAGAGTCGAAGGAAAGCCTCCAGAGAAAAATTGACATTACCCGAAAGTACTTAAACTCACGAGGCCTGTATGTCAGTCTAACAAAAACCGAGATCCTAGTTTTTAGACCAATAAATCTGACAAACTCGTACGGGGAAGCGAATTCATTGAAAATGTAAAACCTAGGGGTCACAAATACTGCCAAAACTTTCCTGCGGAAAAGCCTCGCTGCTCAAGGCGGTATGGATTTACAGGATGGCTCCTTCACAAAAGTTGTTCAGGGGTCGAGGGCTACATCATATCCAAAATTAAGTGAATTCTGAGAAGGGCCTTGCGCCCCGCCCTTTGTGTGATATCCTTTACACACTAATCCCGATTAAATATCTTCCAGTATAGAAAAGGTACATCTGATGACTGCGTGTAGGACACTACGAGGAAACCAGAATCAGGAAATCAAACCTCACATCAATAGCACTATAACAAATTGATCCGTCATACCGCACTGTCTTACCCTGTATAATCAATTAGAGCAAGTAGATGATGCTCAGAAATGTTCTCCATTTAATTATTTATTCAAACATTTAAAATGAAACAGGGCCTTCAGCTCTGATCGAAATTTAGTTCCATACATCCAATATATAAAAAAATTAACAGCTGAGTTAAAATTCAATAAGAATATATCGAATGAGTACAATTCACTCTCATGTTTAAGATAGAAACAAAGGAAGAAATATCTAGAAATTTTCACTGCAATACAACCGGCTTGACACAAAATAAAAAGAGCTACCACGACCATTACAATTGTACATCTGTTCCTATTAGTACTCGTACTACCACGTAAATTTGTAGTCGATGCATTGCTCTCTCTAAACAATTCAGATTTTTGAAATTTGTAGAACACTAGGGTATTCAGAATCACGAGTGCAATGAAGGGTAAAGCAATAACGAATATGATGTAAGGCCATTGAACATAATAGTCAACGTAGACAAACCCAACGACTCCATGCCCTACAAAATATTCTGTTGAATTCATTCCACAACTTTCTAAGTCGAAACTTGAGATTCCATTATAGTTTAAAAGTTTAAAAAGTTGAACTAATATGGCGATCGATATCACAATGATCCATTGAAGACCCAGTCTGAATTTTAATGACCGTCCAAATATTTTGTGGAATGGGAAGTACATCACAACACATCTCTCCATTGAAATCAACAGGGTAAAGTAAATGGATCCAGCATGACCTTAGGAGACGTACAATTAAACATATTTTAGTACAAGAAATCAAATTTAGAATAAAACCCGGGCACTTACTAAAATCAATGAAGGATGAAATGTACTCAATCCATTCAGTAGAGAAATTGTTGGAACTGAAAATTGGCACTGCGTATAACACAAACGAAGAGACTAAAAATAAAAAATCGAAAGTGGAAAGACCGACAAGACTGAATGCAAAGTCGGACTTAATCCTAACCAAAATAATGAGGCTAAGCACTGTCCCAATCACACCAATAATTGTCAATGCACTCTGACCAACACCAATTAAATAAAATTCAAGACTTGACATTTCAAAAGCTATTTTGAAATTTAATTTATTCCGTTCGTAGTGCCTTTCGCTTATTTACTTTTTTGTGAATAAGTGGAGGAAAGTGGAACAGAATTCAGCAGTTGGAGATGATAATAGTATCTCAATTTGCATACACTCTTTCATATTTGCATTATGATAAGGGTAATTGCTATTTCTATTATTCACAGGTCATTATCATGGCTCGTTAATGTCAATAAATTCTACCTTTCGAAGATTGGACTAATTGGTGGTGAGCCTACTTTCAACATTAAGTCTATTATTGATTTCCACCACGACGCAGATACCTCTGACGCAAATCTATGCAAAAAAGCAAGATTGTAATAATGTTGACTTAATGTTGACATTTATTAACGTCCACTTCATAATTGATACAAAAAAATTAAAACTATTTTGACCGATTAGTATTCTGACCGGAGAAATACGTTTGGCTAATGGCTACTAATTATATTGAAGCAATTCCTAGGAACTAGGCGTTCGTCCATCTGTCTCTGTACTGCTCAGCGGTACTCCAGTTACGTTTTATTCACACGTGTAATGCCGACAATGACTTATAATTAGTAATATATGAAGTATGATCAAATACCAGATAAATTGCTTACTAGAGTGCCGGCAAATTTTTCTAGCTATAATCTACAATCTTACTATGAGACTAATTAACAATCACTATGTGACTCAATGAGAACTTCCCCTTCAGATATAAACAATTTTTCTGACTGACATCGTAAGAGTCCCTTTCTTCCTCTCCCGAATTATTGTATACTATAATCTCCATGGCTAAATTTACTCCAAGATGGCCATACAAGGCCATGGAATATTAAATCTAACTATTCAATGGCTAATATCTTGCATACAGTGCCCAAATAAAATCCATCGAATCAGGGCTAATTCAATTTCCATTAGTGCATTAGAAAAGCTGAACAAGTGTACCGTAAATGACCGATTAATCGCTAGGGTTCGAATAAATGCTGGGTCAAAAAGTTCATATTTTAATTAAACGCCGGGTTAAGTAAGCCTAAATGCCCTGCTCGAATAATCGCCTGGGTTCGAATAAACACCGGGTGAAAAAGTCCAAATTTTAATTAATAGCCAGGGCAATTAATCGGTCATTTACGGTAGTTTATTAGCCAAATGTATCAATACAAGTCCTATAATATTAGACAGAAAATTTAACTTTAAGCCATTTTCGCGTAGCTCGATACACGACACAAAAATAGGCAATAAGTTTGCCGATAATGATACTTACAAAAATGATGACTTTACGTGAACACTCAACAAATATTTGTAACAGACATACTGCCATTGTGAAGAGATAGACAAAAAATACTGCAGATATGCTTGAGTCCAACTTGACAGCAATGACTGAATCTCGGGGAGGGTAACGACCTTTCACTGCCTTCTCCAGTTGTTGAGTTTCGAACGCATCTATTCTCATCATCCATTGAACATAAATTCCTGACTCGATCAAGTGACTGAGTCTATTCTGAATGAGTCCATCATCCTCGTACAAGTCATTCACGTCGACGGCGTAGTCTCCTTTCAAGAACTCCTCTTCACCCACATACATTTTATAATTGTTCTCATTCTTGTATTTCTTGAGTTGTAGAATTACATTCTGAGCCTCTTTCGACGGGGAAACATACGCGGTTTCCTTGCAATTCAAAATCACTGGTTGAGTGGACACTGTCAAGTCTTCTGGCGGTCGTAATTTCCAGTACGCTTTTTCAAAAATCTCATGTTTAGATTTTTTTGAATTTTTAAAACCGTGACCGCTCCTGATAGCCTTCGCGATCCATGTTTGTCTTAGAGTGCCCAATTTGTCTTCGCAATGGAACAGAAATTTTTTTAACAAGTCTGGACTTCCGTAGATGTCGTCAGCATAAAGTGCGAGAAACAGTGGCATTTCATTTTTCACACATTGTTCGTCCATTTGAATGTAGTCGGGATTTGGACTCACGTGAATTGTATAATTTTTCTCTTCCAACTCATAGAACCATTTGAGTTTGACGACAGGTGTCGGGGAAGTCAAGTCTGCGACCACGATCCCTCTGTAGGCATTTGTCAGCACTAATGACATCAAAAGCGTTGGAGCCAAAACGCAAGGTAAATATGTTTGATTTGTGGTTAATTTTGATTTTAAATTAACCCCTTGCTCTAACAAGTAAGAAACCATGACGAGGGAACCACTCCCAATGCTTAGATACCGGGAATTCCAAACTCCGTTCAGGAAAACAACCACGCTGAATAATGTTATGAGTAAAAATAACCAAGACATTGGCTCGTAGGGTTTGACGAAACCCTCGAAACTGAATGCAGGTTGAATTCCATCACACGTTATGAACCGGAATCCGTCTGAGCGGTATTTGTAAAAGTAAGATGTTTCATGGCTTGGGAGTCTGACGTCAAAGTCAATTGAATGAAAAGCCCTTGGTCTCTCATGGCGTTTCTTGGTGCAAGAGTCATCTCTTCTATAAGTGCTTGGATTCACTGTTGTTTGGTAAATTGATGCATTGTGAAATCCACCCAGTAAGAGCGAAATGAGGACATGATTTCGAAAGGTCACCACAGTTGGTGCAGACTTGATTTTGTTTGACTCGAACCGGACGTTGGACAGAACGTTGTCTATTAAACACTTGTCTGTGGTGTCTGTCTTTTGGATTTTAAAACTCAGCCCACCACAGATTGAAAACAGATTTTCACGGTATTTCCGACTCAGCATTTCTCGGGTTAAATTTTTGACGTTGCCCATATGAATTTGATATTCGTTTATCATATGACTTCCAGAGTTACACATATGGCCAAATATTGTGACTGAAGAATTTCGATGGGAGTCAATGGTGTAGGAATAAAATCGGTTGATTTCTAAGCCTAGCGTTGAAGTTGAGAACAAAGGAGTCATTCCCCATTTTCTCCAGAATTGGGCGCTTAATATTCGTGGAAAAATATAGTGAATATACGAAGGCCCAGTGTAAGTGTATCCCAGTTTCAAATCTCCGTCCTTTTCAAATTGTTGACTGAAAATGTACTCCGTTTGTTGCTTCATGTACTTGTTGTTTGCGGACTGGTCAATAAATTCTGGACTTAGGATGAAGGATGTCACACAATAATATATCACAGGTCGATTTTTGTGAAAAAGTTTAGTGTCGCCGTCTCCGTATTTTGTTAGCACTGGATGATGAAATGGATGGGTAACGTAGGTCTGTAATTTTGAAATTATTATTTCAATTAGACAACGGTCGAATGGGGCCAAATATGGGTTCAAATCAACACTTTGTATTGGAACTGATTTTGTATCAATTTTGGCCACAATATTGAAGGTCAACCACAGAAAGTATATTTTGAGAATTGTAGACGTCATAACAATAATAATAATTTGAATTGACTACGTGTCTGAAATACTACAAACAAAATTGTACGATCTCAGACCGCCTGAACAAACTACTAACAACAACTGTAGCCATCCACTATTGGTAGAATAAATTCCAAACGATCGTGCACGAACATTCTGCCAGCAATTGCACTTGGCTGAATTAAGCTTGTAGAAAGAGGTGACTTATACAGGGTGAATGAAAACGAACTATTTCTTATTCCTAATTTATCAATTTTAAATTTCTAAGAAAACCGACTCTTGTCAATGATTTTATTTACAGCGCGCGCGACGTGCATAGAACGCATTTTAGCATAACTCATTGGTTTTGTCTCACCCTGTATTGTTCTATACTGTATTGTAATTGTATACTGAGTCGAAAGGCTGCCATTATTGTAGAGTCATTGAATAAATTATCATTTTACTGTCTTGGGAACACAGTACAGAATGAATTGTCCATCGAAGTGGTTAGATATATGCGTTCTATATACATGCTTCCATTGAGTTCACTAGTGAACCCGTGCAAAACTGAGTTTTGCATTAACAATGCTGAAACGATAATGGCTGCGTAAATTCAGATTCAGATTCAGATGAGTGTTTATTATAGTCATCGACAACATTCCTCATACAAACATATCACAACTAATATTTAAATAAATTCAATTTTATGTGGAAAGGGACGTGGCAGGGACATCCTACCCCCTTTCTCAGC
>JAQIXO010000351.1:0-22385 GCA_034700305.1 Protaphorura armata
CTTGGGCGCCATTTTAAGTCGTGAATTTTTACCTAAAACCAACTTTTACATGCACCCTATGTTAAAAAAAGTGCAAAAAATTTTCTGGCCTCCGGCGGCCGCTCCGCGGGGACCGCGCTATCGCGCGCGGGCCGCGGGCATTAACAATTTTTGCATTTTTTTAAAATCTGCTTTGGGTGAACCTTGTTTGTGCCTACGTGACAAAAAATCCTAAACTCGCCACTGCTGCCAAACATTGTTCCTTGTTAAGTTTGGGATTAAAAGACTGTATTTTATATTATGAGATGGGGTAGATTAGAGTGGAAAGAGGAATGCGATGAGTTCAGGGCTCGTTTAATGTGTTCCACGACCACCAGTCCACGTCCTGATCCTGCCGAATGGAATGTGAGTCGTCGTCGTCGTCATCGTGTTTCCCACATTATGGTCCTTCGAGCGACTGCAACTGGCGTCCCACACTTTACTTTAGCTTTAGCGCAAAGTGCAATGCAATGCAAGTGCAACAATGTACTTTACTTTACTTATACAACACAACAGTACGTGTCGTTGGCGTCAACTGGGCTCAACTTAACAATCCATATTAATAATGTGGACGTTTTTGTGTGTGTGTGCAAAAACTACTACGTCGCAGAATAATTTGAACTCTAAAGTACCTACTTGGCTTTCCTCCTCGCTCAAAGTCCAATCCAATTCCTGTAAATCATGCAAATGAGGTATTAACAATAATACCCAGTATTTAGTATCATGGGTGACTAAACTGCATTGCATTCCATTCTGCTCTCGAAAACGTTTAAGATGCAAGTATTTAGCATGTGATATTTCTCAGGATCGAAGGGCGTCTGATCTTTGAATCTGAATTTGAATTACGTGTGCAAGTACAATTTATATGTGATTATCTGACTTGAATTCTCAAGATTTTCTCAGAAAATTTCTAGGCTCAAGGAGGCCTAGAAATCCCTAACTACTTTTATTATCATACTGAAAAATTTTGTCCCTACTTATTTTGGCGAAGTTAACCATTTCGGAGATATGGATCATTAAGATTAACACACGACATAGATCTGGAACACTGGATTTTTTCCGTATGTTTAGAATAGTATGGTTTTTAAAAATTATTTGGTACTGTAAAAAATGGCGTGGTTCATTTGCAAAGATTCCTTGGAGAAGCAGAAGGAGCAGGATAGGGTTGTTACGTTAGAATGTATGTGTGTGTATAGATCGTAGTAGATGTAGTCAGTCTGGATTGGATTCCTTGAATGGATTTGTATTCCAAACACAGCCTTGGACTATGGAGGGGTGTAAAGTGTAAATGGGAATGGGAATAGGAAAAAAGGGGGAGAAAAAAAGGAAGGAAAAGTTCGTTGATCCTTTCCTTCCGTTTCACCGTATTTACTTACTCATCATACAAAAAAAAACCAAAAGAATATTGCAGACTCAAACGCTTGACGCTGAGCTGCTACTCTTCTGCATGCTCCTTTCAAATATTGTATGTGTATGCATACAAAAATGTATGAACAGAAGAACACAGCACAGCACAAGTGTGAACTCGTATGAATGGGTCCTTATGAACCGGAACCATCAAATTTTAACGCAAATTCGTCTAATTTTAATTAATTTCTTGGGTATTACAGTGAAATCTATAATTGTATTAAGAAAATACATTTTAATTGACTTTACCGTAAAATATGTTAAAAAAATTGGAGTGTATTTCTCGGGGTAGGAGAAAAATAGACAAAAGCCATTTTCCAGAGAAAACCATCAATTGTTTATGTACAAAGTTTTAAGTTGCATGTATGTGTAATATTAATTATCTTCAAGAATAATGGAGTCTAGTCTGTGGAGTAGTGTGAAACTCTTGACCTCTGTCCTTGAGCCTAGACATTATTCTGGGAAACCTTGGATTTCTGCAACCACACGCCAACCCCAGCACTATCATCATCATTCAATCATGCAATCGCAATGCAATGCAATAATGCAAAATATCCATGCGTGGCATTCAATGAATTCAATCACATCTTCAGACTTGTACTTGTTTATCAAATCTTATTTGTGTTTTCACACTCATTATAACAAGTGCAGTCTCAAGTTCCAGACTTCCAGAAAATATTCCACGTAGCCATGGGTAAAATAGAATCATGGGTGCACATTAAATTTTTGCACATGAACACGACAAGGTCAAACCATGGCTCACAATTAAATCTACGTACAATAACAAAATAAATACATACATATTCATATAAGATTTCATATTATCAATTTTTCACAGACACGTGTTGATCGCCCATGACCTCTTCAACAATGTCTGGGAAGGTAAAAATGATTACAATACGAATTATTCAGAGAAATGCATAGGAAAAATGACCAGCAATGGAACCAACCCAGATGTGTCATTCTTATTTTAACTTTAGAATTTGGAATTTGTAATTGGATTGAGTAGTACGTATAAATTAGTGAGATTGGGATTCCTGTGATGATGGTTATGTTATGTGGTGTGTGTGTGGATAGGATTTGGCATTTAACATTCTTAGCCTACTTTGCTTGCCTTACCTTGCGAATGAGATTGAGTTTAGCCTTAGCCTCAGCCTCAACAACCAACCTGACGTTCAAGACGTAGAAGATTACATCAGATTCACTTTATCTCCCGTTAGAAAGGAAACAAACGGTTCGTTGGTGCATTTGCAATTGCAATTCCATCAACCAAGCTTATGGCTTATGGCTGTAGCTTTCTTACTATCCTTAAGAATTTGCAAGGCAAGGCCGTGACGTCCTTCTCAACCCACAGATGGCTCCTTCTCGTCAAAACATACACAAAGTCTCTTTAATAATATCATAGTAAGTGTAGTAAGGGAAAATACTACCTCAGCCTGTCCAGACCGGCGGATCTTGAACCCAACATTACGATAAACTAGATAACCCAGGTCTAGGTCAAGGGATATGTAAAAAAAATTGTCTTCATTTAAGATTAAAATTAAGTTGTACATCTCATTTTGTGCCTAGAGATTGGAGTTGCTCCTAAAAATCAATGTAAGAATTATACGTGGAAAAACCAAATGCTTCAGAAATTCCTGGCAAAAAAGCGTCAAAAATTTTGCGTGGTGGTCAAAATAGTAGAGACTTTTATTTATTTGTTTATCCGCTATAGGTTGATTGTCTTACAAACCATTTAATTTTGATGATGTACCTCTGAATACTGAATACAGCAGTTGGAAATATTATGCTAATAACATATACACAAACAAACTCACCTGTAATCAAGAGCTGGGTTATGAACCCGGTCTCTGTCTCTGTAGTGGTAGTGGTTGCCTGCCAGTAAGTACATAGTTCTGTAGTGGTGGCAGGTAGGGAGTATGGAGTCCGCGTCACTCTTGAATTACATACATTGGATTGTTAACATAAAAAAATAAACTTGACTTGTTGTGGGGTTTATGTTTTGTTGTGAAGTTGAGGAATGCGGTGGAAAGTGCATTGCCCCTTAAGTCTCTTCACTGCACTGCATTCCACACATAATTCTTCTCACAAAACTACTGCAGATTCTGCAGACTGCCTATGCCTACGGCTTCAGCTTCCTACTAATGCACATGTACATATGTAAAAATGCAAAAAATTATATTGTCAAATGGGAGGTGGTGAATCACAGATCATAGAAATATTTTAAATAATGGAAATAAGATGAGTACATGTACGTAGAGGGCAAAACATGGCACGAATATCTTAACACTTTTCCATTGTATCAAAAACTACCCGAAGGGTCGTATTGTATTTTTTCTCTTCACTTTAAGGTGCACGTTTTATTATTAGGGTTATTTACAGTTATCATTTATCCGCCAGGGTCGGGTGCTAAGACGTAATGGCATTTAAGACATTTGACACACAGTTTAACTGTTTCCGTCATGGAGATACGGAAACATTAATATTTTAAAAAAGAAATACAACTCAACTCATTGGTTGACATTAGCGGAGCCAGCGGAATCAAATATTATTGAGTATTTCTGGTGGATGGAGTGAATAGACAACGCTCATTTGGAGCAGAACTTATAATTTTCCTCCTACATTTCCGTATTACGAAATAAACAAACAAACAAACAAACAATTGGCTTTCTCTTTGTAGTGTATGTGTTGGCGTCCATATATACAATTGGGCATTATAGACAATGCCCGGTCATTATCTACAATGCCGGCGACTCCTCGCCATGTAGACAAGGCCTAGTCATCATATATAATGCCCGGGCATTGTCTACAATGCCCGGTGTGTGTCTACACGGCCTAGGCATTGTTCATATGGCGTGTGTATTTGGACCAAATTGATGATGGTGATGAGAGAAAATTATCGATACAGCCTGGGCAACGTGTATAATGCCAATACATTTTGGGCATTGTTCATACGGCTTGTGTATTTGGACTGAAATGATTTTGACGATGAGAAACAATGCTCGGTTACAGTTCATACAAAAAAATTGTCGAGCATTTATTAAAATTATTATTATTTCGTTGTCGGGAACAGAATCAATATCCATAAAATCTTCAGTACATGCAGAAAACTGGTTTCGCGTAATAGAAGTTTGACTTTGACTTGGGTCTTTCGTTATTTCAGGGCTTTCGTCTAACAAGTCAACAAAATTAAAATACATTGGAGACAATGGAGATTCGATTTTTTTATCAAGAAACGAAACAAAATTTTAACTAAGTGTTTGCGCCATAATGAAGAAGACATGTGTAGAAAGTGGCAGTTGTGAAGATTTTCCCCAATTCATTCTTTAATTGGCCAAAAATTGCATTCTTGTCTGACCGTCAATGCAATCATGTGAGAATTACAGTTTTACAAAAAAATTCAAAATAATGTATTTCGTCGAATATTTGTTGAAATACTCGACAACTGCCAATCCCAATTCGGTTTAGGAGTTCAAATTGTCAATTACTTTCACCTAACTGTTAGTACTTTTCCCAAATTGGTTTTTCTCAAACACCGTAAAACTCCCGGGTACCCCTAAAAGTCAGTTGTATTCTTATCGGCCCGTCTATTATTAGGTTATCACAAGTACAGTTCATGCATGAAACTTGAACTCTAGCTGAGCATTATTTCATCTCTGTTATGCATGTATAATCCACAATTCCAATGTACGTGTAATCGTCGTTTGAAACGTAACATGTTTTCATCGTCAAAATCATTTCAGTCCAAATACACAAGCCGTATGAACAATGCCCAAAATGTATTGGCATTATACACGTTGCCCAGGCTGTATCGATAATTTTCTCTCATCACCATCATCAATTTGGTCCAAATACACACGCCATATGAATAATGCCTAGGCCGTGTAGACACACACCGGGCATTGTAGACAATGCCCGGGCATTGTAGACAATGCCCGGGCATTATATATGATGACTAGGCCTTGTCTACATGGCGAGGAGTCGCCGGCATTGTAGATAATGACCGGGCATTGTCTATAATGCCCAATTGTATATATGGACGCCAACATATGCATGCATGCAGTTGAGCTTAGTCTTACTGCATGGCCTCTCCTTGTTTATTTTGTCTAATTCAATTATAAATTTTTGCCCCTAATTGAAACAATTTTTTTTGGCTAGACCATTGCAATTGCAATGCCTCCCTGCTGTGAGTGAAAGTTACATGGATAGATTTAGGCCGTGCGTGCATTAATTTCACACTCACTCTTTAGCAAGGAGATTTTGACTGTAAATCTGTCATCACACCTCCTGTCCTATCCCAGACAGACACGTTGTGTTGTTGCACATTTGGAGATGCAGATACAGATGAGGTAGACAGCCAGACGCAGACGGCAAATTCTACGTACAGATTGAAAGAGATTGGGGTAAATCTGGGAAGTGCATTCCAATTCCACACCCCTCCCCCAGACACCCCCACCCCCATGTATACCCAGACCCAGACAAACAAAAAATGTAGAGTTTAGAAGATGTGGTTTAAAATAAACTGTGTATAAAAAACCAAAGCCACATAGTCAAAAAAGGCCCACCGTACTCTAAATATTATTGAACTCCATTGAATCCATTGCTATTGCTGTAACGCGGAAATGCAGTTGCCATTTTCAACGTCCGGATAGCGATAGGGCTAGGAATTCACGCCACGCATACCAGACAGATCGTGACTCATCGTCCGACGTGTCTCATCTGATCTGTACTTTACACTCATCGCTTATGACTCAAACATTATGTATAAAATAATAGGGAAATGAAATGGCTTTAAATCTGGCCGGCCATGGCCCAGGGAAAGTGCCCCTGGTTAAAGGCCATGTTTAATTAACAGTTAGGTTGTAAATAAAATATTTGTCCAGGTTTCATTAGAATTATGGAGATTTTGTATACAATTATTTTTTCAATGCAAAATGTGGTAGTGATGTATATATGGGTGTGAATGAGAATCAAAAGTGCATGTGCTCAGTGAATGATTGCATGTGGATTCCATGGCTAACAAGTTTCCTAATATTCTGAACCAGTTATTTCTGACCATTATTGCATTGATATTTCTCTACCATAAAAAAATTAATTAATTCAAAGCTTAATTCTAAGAAGAAATCAATTTTTGGCACAACTGAAACTGAACGTGTCGTGCTATAGGATGATAGGTAATATTGATGCATGTGTAGTTACTTACTGCACAGATTTACGTACGTTCCTATGAAATCAACCTTGTGAAGGTCCCTTGAACAACAACAATGCATAAATAAAATAAGAGGGAATGCAAGGACAAGGTCAAGTCAGGTAAGCCAACATGTACCGTGCAGCATAAGCCAGAAGAGTAGTAGTAGTAGTGAAAGACTAATCCTTGGGATTCATCCAACCCTCAAAAAATTAACTCCGCACTCTCCATTGTTTTTATGCATCAAGAATAATTCATAACGAACCACCTGGTTAATATTTTATACACACTTACTGGATGTACTATTAAATTAAACTTTTGAATTTCCTCAATTTAACATGAGAATAGAATTAAGATCATCCACGATTTCATTCAATTCATCTTACACTAATCATCCGTTTAGCTTAATTCAAGACCAAAAAACTTTATTGTCTCTAATAGACTTTTTCTGTGTAACTTTTTCATACCCGTGAGCAGGAAAACGTCTTTGAATTTTAATATTCAAGATCAAAATCATATTCTAACTATTGCCAAATTACAAATGCTAGCTGTCTGTTGCGAAATAGATGATCTCTGGATAAATAAATATGGTAACTGAAAACACTTAACTTCCTACGACTTACGTCACAATACGACATCTACTACCTACGCTAAATAAGTATAATTGGGTAGAGCAAAATAAAACCCGGGTGTTGATTGCTATTGCCGATTTATCCGAGATTTGAAGGCCAGAGTTGAAGAGCTCCAGAGAAATCCCTGAAGAAGTTCCTGTTTCAACTTTAATTGTTCGATGTCGAGTTCAATCCATCGCATCCTTCCATGAAAATCCTTGAAAGTAGTTTCCTCTAACTTTTTGAAAAGTTAGAGGAAAAATTGTCCAAAGTCATCATTAGAAAATAAATGAGTGTGTTACTGTATTACTTTTTATTATTAGTTCCGTGCGAAGGTAGTGATGAGTGAGTCCGTGTCATAAGCACTAATCCTTGTTCTCATTCCATTCCAATTCCAAAATATTACATGGATATCCTATCCCATTCTAGATCCCACCTTCACACGTGTAAATGGACTTCAAATTTATGCGCTTAAAATTATGTCAAATGGTACGGCAATGGCGGCTATTTATTTTTAAGGAGGTTGCTGGAAATGTATATGCTACAGATACGGAGACAGCGTACAGACTGTGGGACTAACTGTAACTCAGGAATAATTAGTTGTCCGGTGACCACTTGAGGATGTGCAAAGAAATTTACATTGTTTATCTTATGCGTTCTACTGTTTCCTTTCATTTATCGTGGGAATGAACAAATCAACACAATTTTTTTGAAACATTTATTCAGATTTTGCTCATTGTACTTATTCACATAGGCAAAAAAACATTTGGGAACCGTAATTTGTAGAAGCACGGTCATGAGCATGGCCATGCACGTCTTCATTTTTATCAGAGAATTTTATGAGGAAACTACACAGTACAGTTTTAGATTTTTTTAAAAAAGTTACCCTCTAGAGTTGATATTTGTTACCCATCTGGCTCTTACATTAAAAGAGGCTCTCGTGTTGAATGGCAAAATATCATCACTATTTACAGGATATCTTAAAATTCCTGCATGGCATTTATGACCTCCTGAGGAATATGTAAAATATTTTATCAAAAATAATATAAAACGAGTGCTTTACGGTTGGGATTTAAAAATCCAAGAAAACCAGCAGTCAATCTGAGGCTTGGGACCAAACCACCCAAGTGTTCACATTCTTACTGCATGGAATCAATAGGATTTTTGAGTCTATGGAGACGATGATTGAAAACATAATTGCCTCATAAAAACTTCAGTACTCCATAACTCTCGCCTTGTGCGAAATTGGGGAAGATAGATTTTGCACTATACACTTGAGGGTTTGTGCTAAAACGCCTTCTCATGTAAAAATACATGACGCTGGGCACCAGCTGAATAAACCTCTTCAGAGAGAATACATTACAATAAAAAAATTAATTAAAATGGACAATATTATTATCGAATCGAAAATAAATAAGATATGGGCTAAATATCACACAGATATTTGTGAACCCCTCCAAATATTTGAAACGTAGTGAACGTACTATTCGAGACAGTTATGAATGGACTTCAAAAATACATGCAAATATCACGTTTCCGACAGGACTACGGTTCATGACACAGGTCAATAGCATTATCGGCTTTTGATAACAAGTGCATCCATGCATATTTCGTCACTTTACATATGACTGTAGTCGCTGGGTGCATTTTATGTCGCAGTCGTAGTGAAAAGCTTGTGTGCTGGGATGTCCGTTAACATTGACACTTTGGTTTACTTCGACAGCATCTTACAAATCAATCACATATGACAAAAAGATTTTTTAATGCAATTACACCCGGGTTTTTGGTATTTTCCAAGTTTTTTTTATTAGACCAATGAATATGTCGTGGAAATATTTTATAACACCACTTCAATAGAATATGACAAAATAGGCAAATTTTCCACGACTTACCGTTGGAAGCCTGGTACATTACTCAAAACGTAAACATACTATGACCTCTTGGGTTAATTTGACCTTTGGTCTCCGACACATATACAGTGTTTATCATCATGAGAATGAACTGCTATACGTATGACTACTGAAAAGATAAATAAATAAAGAGAACTCGTGCATGTCCAACGGATAAACAGAAAGATTTGACTTGTACGTAGTAGTAGCTAGTGAACTGCATGTTGATCATTTCTGATTAATCCTGATATGAGACCCAATCTGATACAAGTGTAAATATTACATATGAATACGCTATTCCTTCCTTCCTCATGCTATCAAGGACTATGTTCTATGTTCTACGTTGTAACTCTCATTTCTGGGCCGAAGGATCATAGACCAAAACAACAACAAAGTCCTACAGTACTGTTTACATATACACCGCATGCACAAGCTTCTTGAGCAATGACCTCGTGGTATTTTGCCGCCGTAGCATTAACAACTTCGTCGTCAGGTTAGGATTTTTGATGAGACCTTCGACACGGCACGGGGCAGGGACTCGTGACTGTGACTGTTGTTAATTCTCAAATGATCACGCAGACCACAGCTGATTTCACCCAAGGCACTAGCACTAGCACTATCCAATAACACGAATATTATCTTTGGGGTTTAGGAAGTGCGATTCATATTTTTACCATATTCTGGATCATTTTGAAGGATTTGTAGAATTGTCACGTTCTTTCCTACAGGAAACTTTTCAGATGGAAGGAAGAAATAAAACATGTGATTTCATTCATACAACGTAATTCTATTTGCAATATTGCAATTTCGTGTCTCCACACCTATTTGGGGAGGAAGATGCCTGTTGATTCATTATTGTCAGAACTCAGAAGCATGGCAATAAAATATGTATACTTACGACTATACTATCGAGGATAAATTGTGCAGAAACAGACCAAAATTACATTAACTAGCATCTACATGCTTCCTTAGGTTAGAACTACCGGAAATCCATTGGAACCAGAAAGATGTGGTTTATAATGTCAATATATCCACATTGCTGCAAAATTTCAGGCAAATTCCTCCGACTTTCTCTTTTCACTACACTATATTTTTATTTATCGTTCAAAATTGCATGTAATATCAAATCACATCAAACTCTGGCTTAAATTAAATCCACTGGATTTAGTTGTACAAACAGCAGGTGTACTAAGGCATTCGTGCTGTGTTGTTTTCTTGTATTATGGTAGTAATGAACAATTTGAAGTTTATCTTACAACCCATCATACACATACACATGCTGGTACAGGTAAGTACAGCGTGTTTACATTATGATTCTATCCATTTAACATTACATCCATTACCTACCACTACATATAATGTACACGAGGGAAAGCACCGTGAACTGCATTCCATGCTACACAAACTACAAACTTACTTACATTGAAGTGAAGAAAGAAAAAAACACCTCGGCCAATGTCATGATTCGCTTTATTTACCGTGAAGAGATGTAGCGGTACTTTACATGTTCTTTTCTGTCTGGGTTGGGTCTGTGCATTGCATGTGCATGTGCATTGCATTGCATTGCATTGCTCACACAAAAAGTCAACACCTTTTCTTTTTAGTGAAAAGTGAGTTCAACTTGAGTGAGAAAGGTTAAGTTTACTACAATAAAGGTAAGGGAAAAAAAATATAAAGTCATGGGTGTGACAAACTGAAACTGAGTTCACGACTCAGGACAATGACACATTAAAAATTTTCCTTCAATAACTTTCCCGTGATTCTGTAACACAAAGTATGAAACTGAGCATTAGCATAAATAATAGGGGTACGCTTATTAGTACCCTGGGCATGATTTTTTTTTAAAAAAAATAATTTTAGTATTGAAAACAGCCGATTCCTAAATTTTCTTCCATGCGGGATGTTTAATCTCATGGACTTCATGCCGAATGAAAAATAACCCAATCTCGATTGAAAAAATATAGACTGTTGGTCAAACCGGCTAAAATAAAAATGTATAAGGAAATTCTAAGAATTTGTGTTGATCGGATCTTCGGATCTTATTGCTTGCTACCTTGCTATATAGCTTTCCACCCGTACGCTTTATTTTCTCTGGCTTGTTAGATTGATTGGACATACAGTATTTGCACAGACGCCATACATACACAAATTCGAATCTTTGAAACAATCCGTTTAGAAAATTTGAATTACAAATTTATTTATTGTATCTGTCAGCCTGTCTCTAATCCTAAAACGCTACTTTGTATTGTTCCATCCTTATTCCTCATTTCTTTTTCTATGTATATGTAAATGTACTTGAGTGTATGGATATGTATTTGGCACTTGTCGTCTTTCTTTGTGTGTATTGTAATTGTATGGGGTTGACGGTCTAGTCTAGTCAATTCGTTGACATTGGCACTCTATTCTTTTTCGCTTCCTTTCCTTTGCTCTCTTCACCGTTCCGTTCAGTTTGGCGGTTACACAAATGTTTAGATACAGATTTGGTTGGTTAAGGACGTCTAGACTAGACGAAAAAAATCCTATACTTCTAAAGCACCCGTCAAATCACTCGTCTAGTTTGCATGGCCATTGGAATAGGCAGGCGTGAGTATATCATCAAGCTCATTGACACGAGTTCTACTCTGTTAGCCATTTGTATGGTCATAAAGATCATAATGATGAGCGATATGATGGACAGGCTAGGCTATAACTACAGGGTGGTTCATAACTCACCTCATAAAATAAAACATTCGCGTCATTCATTGACTAACATTTCGACGTAAACGAATAAGGCGAATACTACCCTTGTCCCTGAAAAAAAAATTATGGACCACCCTGTATAATTAAAAGTGTTAACTACTGTACGTACAAATGTGTATCTATCTGTGCCCGCACTCTTGTGGCTTGGCTATGATTTTTTACTATTATAATTTGTGAATGTATGAATGAATGATTGGATGACCATAAGTCCTAGTATGTAACGTTTCCGGTCTTTCCGATAAAAATGTCTGGGAGTCTGAGTGACTGAATGACATGTAGAGCACGGGGGAACGCCTAGAAAACATTCACACGATTCTTATCAACTTTTCTATGTAGTAGTATCAACACTCACACTACTACTACTCTCCACACGTTTAATTAATCTCAACCTATTAATACTCACCCCTGCACTCTCCATTAATTAATTACATATTCTAATCCTACGACACACGCAACAGTTTAGCTCCCTTGCCTGTATCACGGGAACAGTTCTCATTAAAATAAAATAGAACGAGGTGTGAATTTTGAATGAATGTCACTAGTGTAAATTTGACCTTAAGGGACGGACACATGACACAGTTTTTTTCAGCCGGGATCATACCATGTAATTTGGCTTGTACTAATTGATGATCGCAGTACTAAATAACTCAAATACAATTTTATCATTTAAATAATTATTTTCGCCCTACATGGTACGTTTAGTCTGAATTCCATGGTAATGCTCGGAAGAATATTTCCATGTAAAATTTTCTGAGTCATGCATGCAGTGATTACCATTCGCCATTTGGCATTTGCAAAAATGGCTTCGCACTTGATATCTCCATAACTCTTTACTTTACCTGGAAAGATTGAGTCATTTTTTTCTGCGAGGTTTCTTTCAAAGACGTAGTTTGTGGATGAGAAATCCATTGAACTCTTGGGATGGCTGTTGAACTAATAAGAAGACAGACTCCTTGTTTGCATGCAGACGACAAGTGCGAGTCAAAGTCAACTGCGCTTACTTTAAGCCAAGAGATTCAGATACAGATACAGATGTACTCACGTCCTAAGAGCAATGGACCGTTATTAATCCACCTCAGCCAACTAACCATTTTTTTGCGGGTTTTCCAACGCCTAATCGCACCGCCTTGCACTGACCGTCCACCTGTCAGACGTATTAAATTGTAAATGGGATACAGATGCAGTAGCAATAGCCCGTCTAGACAAAATACCCCATCGGGGTTAAAGGACAAAAGGCCATGGCGTGAAAGTCATTGTAATTGTAAACACAAATAAGGAACTGCAATAAAGGTCAGGTCTCAAGAATGCGAATGCATGCAAATTACAGATTATGAGATTTTGCACACACAAAAATTATGGTGAATTTATTTGGAACCTCGCCATTTATGCATGAATGTGATGTCTAATAGAATACAGTATCATGTTAGTTGATATTTGACGTAAGACATGGTCAAGTATTACCGCTCTGGTGTAGTCTAATAGGTTTACAGAATTTTGCGGAGAAATTTCTGAATTACTTATCTTCTAATGTTTTTTGTTTACGTGATCATTAAAAGTGAAATTTTTGAGGAATAAATTACAACTGGATTAGAATGAAAACCTGAGAGATCCCTGTCAGTGCTGAATTTTCGCTTTTCTTTCATTTAAAAAATTTAACTTTCTCGAGAGATTATTTAGTAGATAAAAAAAACTGTAACGGTTTAGTTGAAAAAACGATTAAGCATTTTTATGCAAAAGGGCTAAAGTACAAAATACGTGCATGTCCAACTACTTGTCAAGTACTTTTTGTTCATAGTACTTACATACACAAAATTATGTACGTGTATGAGGATACACACGATTCCAATTCAACTCTTGTTTTTCTTGTTAGACTTTGTTTAATTTTCTCTCCGTGCAGATCTGTATGTTTCGTGTGGCCAAGCTAAGATGATTTCAAAGAAAGTTTACACAAATCATTGCCCTTCTTAAGAGAAAATTTCAAATTGTAGATTTTAACAAGAAAATACAAAATTATATGGCACAGAATTCTACTCGAATGGACAACTTGGAATTGTAGCCATTAAATATTATTTTATTGAATTAAACGGCTTCAATTTTAGATCATAAATTACCAGGTACTGTAGATGGCGCTTAAAGTCCTGAAATTGTATTGGTTTGTTTGTGGTTGGTTGTGTTGTGTAGGTAGACCTGGTTGAGTATACTAAGAAAAAGTATGCATGAGAAGAGTAGGTCGGGGTATACAAAGGTGTACAATATAAACATCATCACGTAATTGACAACAAACATTTTATCCGTAAGCATAAGCATAAGGAATGAGAAATGCCTTTCAACTTCAACTGTCTCTTAATTCTTCTCCTTCAAATGTTGTACGGTACAACTGTACAATCAACCATCACAATTATCACTGTCTGGTCAAATACTCACAAGAGTGGTCACTGATCTGTGACCATTTTAAAAATGGCTTCATGGACGCCAAAGTTAATTTTTCGGCGGTATAAGTCACCTGTGTCAGATTGAAGATATATCACTTAAAATTTTTGTACTTTTATAGTTTAGAAAAATTGGGATAAAAATTTATGAGCTAACGTGTATTTTTGATGACGTTATGAATTTTTGAAATGTTGTCATCCTGAAAATAAAACACAAATCTGTAATTAAAATTTTGCCAAATACAATTGGGTTCGCCTGTATTATATTGGATTGGAGTAGCACTTTAAATTTCTACCTTGAGCGCAGGTCTACGTCTACGTTTGTCTGCTACGTCAGAACTAGACATTGTTGTGTTATATTTTGTTGGAATCTCCCATGCAATGCAATGCAATCATTGCAAAACTTGCAAAGTTGCAATAAGACCGCGAATAAAGTGGTAGAGTAAATTCAGTCACAGGACAAGGGGAAAGTTTTACTGTACATTTTCATTGTTGAGTGGAATGGAATGTAAGCCTTGGGCTTCCAACGTTTCTTATTCGCATCTTATTAAATCAAAGCACACCGTACACACCTTATGGGAAATAAGCAGATAGTTGGACTTTTTTTTAAATAAAAAAAATACAGTACATGCACACGTTAATTTGATGTCGGATGTTAATCGGATGTCCAAAATCTCAGGATTTTCAAAATTTCAAACCTAGTTTTTAATCAGGGAGGTCAAAAGTTATAACACAACGTACCAAAAATTCGGCAAAAGTGAATTTTTTCGCATAAGGTGTGCACGGTGTCGTTTTATTCTTCTTGATTCTTCTTTGAAAGCCTAGCCAAGACTTATTCATTCATGACATGACTTGACTTGGCCAGTTTTTTTTTTCTTCTGAAAGAATTGACTGAGAGACTGTGCATGCATGTTTCAGTTGAAGAAATCAAAGACCAAACATTGCGATTCCATTGCTCTTGCTCTGCTCTGGTCTACCTGCCCTGTTCTGGCTCTTAAGAGACCTGAGACTAGGTCAACATTTTTAGTGGTTGTTTCCACAGCTTATGGGCAACCACTAACTAAAGTGCAGCAAAAGCAGCCAGTCAGTCAAACTCACACATACTTGAAATTAGTCAGTACTTTTTTTTTTTCTCTCACTTTAACATTAGTTCCAATCCGCTCGCGCGCGTTCCTTTCCAAAGAAATCCCATTATTTTAACTCATTCTTCACCGTAATTTTGCTTTGCTCTAATTATCAAATTATGCCTCTGTTTTTTTTTCATGGAAACTTAAATGTGCTATTTACTATTTACAGCTATGTAGTACTCAATGCTAATGCTGTACATAAGGTTAGAGGTTTTGGCGCATTTCCAGATGTGCACCTGTATTTACATCAATTTACGAAAGCACTACCAATAAACCATACAATACTGAAGCCTTAATGGTCTGCTCAGAGATGGCAGCATCGACAAAAAATAAATTTACTGTCATTTAATGTACACTGTCAAAAGTTGAGATATACATTCTGTATCTGTTGAGAAGGATTAATCGCGCGATGGCGCTTGGATTTTTATAGCGCTGAGCGCCGCGCGAAATTGTACAGGCTCAACTGTTAATTGAATAAAATTAAAATGATCATTATGAGAAATGGCTGAGCATTGCATGCACCGTTCATATAATAAGGAGGATGACTCGTCTAGTCAGATTTAGGCATTGTTGCGTTGTCATGGTTTCTTATATGAATTTTCTACCTGTTAACCTTACAATTACAATTATGTATGTTGTACAATGTACAATGTACATTGAAGGAGTAGTGTTACATTAGATTACATTTACATTATGAATTGAGCTCACTTTCACTCCAACCAGCAACCATTTTCATTCTTCTCGTACTTTGACGTGTCTGACGCGAAGTCCTTATGTATGTCTATGCATGTACATATGTCTACGTCTCTCTCAATCAACGATAGCCACACAGACATTTCAATTCAATTCAATTCAATTTTTATGTGAACATTTAATAAAACACATTTTTTTATTGAAGAATTGAAGATTCAAAATCCAGTCTAGACGAGCTACCACTTTACCTTGTCAGTGTCTAATGTAATGTGCTTGTCTACCTCATCCGTGAGTGTGCCTAATTCAAAAAAGCACGTAAATGTAAACCCACCTTCTCTGCATAATTTTTAACAGGGTAGTTCATTGTTCGCACATAGTGTAACTTATACCCCTATGAATTTTTAGGGTATTGGTCCAAAAATTATATGAGAATTCGATGCAATAAATTTTTTTGCATTTATTATTCAAAATAGGCATGAAATTTGCTAAATGTGCAACTGCGTGAAGAGTCAAATAAAATAACACGTGACGTGACGTGATTGATGCTCCCAGATTAAAGACACGTTGTTTTTGTGTGACGCACTCGTGCTATTTAAAAATTCAAAAAATTTCCTCCAAGGTACAAGTCGGAATTGATTGTGGTGATTTCGAATCATAATTTTTGCATGAGGTGTAAAATACTTCTGTAAATAATTCTGAGATTTCTAAGGGATATTTTGGCCGGGCCGGCCACCCGGATTTGGAATATTGATATTCAAAAAGTTATAACTAGAGAATGTGTGCAAATAAAAATCTGCAGAAACCAGTGCAGTGGGATTATTTCTTATGGAACTATTTATTCTTTTCAGACCTTAATTTGAATAAACTGATAATCTCCCAAATATATTCCGGACAGTGAACGAATTCTGAAAAAATTACATTGTTAGATTTCATAGTAATTTCATGAGTTATTTTTACATATATTTGCCGACAACGTTATTAACCAGGGCTATCCTGACTTTACATTTCCCACGCTTAATGTTATTTATGTTGAACGGATATACATAGAACATAGAATTGGCACAAAATCTAAATCAGGGAACCCCAGACAGACAGACAGATAAAAATGTGCACCAATGCACTATAGTGCATCCAGACCAAGTCGTTTGGCTTTTGGCATCATGTTCATGTTCATGGGTTTACGTTTAACGCCTGTGATACAATACAATACAATCCACAATTGTACATTGTGTGTTTTATTGGGGTTAGAAAAGAGATAAACACTGGAGGAGTGGTTTTGCAAAATTTATGAGACAGCTCAAGCAATCAAAACAAATACAAGTCAAACCCTTTGAGGTGATAAAATTGGAAGATTACTGTACAATGTGATGTGGGGGCTTCTCTAACAAGAAGTCGGAGAGTATCTCTACGTATGTGTTGAGTACATTCTCAATTCAATCCGCCAAACTTGGCTTTTAGTACTTTTTTTCACTTATTTCTAAAAAACACGTGGGAATTCAAACATGGAAGAGTTAAAAGAATATAAAACGAATGGAATCCTTGGAGCTAAACTTAAACAAACTCATTATATTCTGGACAAAAAAAAAGAGAGAAGAAGTTTATTCTTTCTCACATTACAAGTTCTTTCTCTCCGTCATACTCATACATCATACTATAAACTTTTACCAAAATTCACTTCAAAAAATAAGACAGGCCAAGTGAATCATATCTCTCGAGGTGCTCTCTTACTGTAATGTATTTTTGTGTGTCTGCCCTAGTTATGAATAAAGGATTCACAAAGTACGACAGTTTTCGAATTTCAGATGATCTGGACGAGTATGCAAAATTTTTTGAAATGATTACCTACTCGGTCCGAATTATCCGATCTCGTGTCTGTGCCTTCTGTGTGTACGAGATTGTATAATTAAATGCACTGTCCTTCCATAATTATCAACTCGCAGAAATTTCCAATTTCCAATTAAATACATTGTACATATCCCGGTCTACTTGCTACACCCTGGCTCTCGGCCTTTGATTTTGATGTGAGACACATAACCTGGAGTGCATAATTATCCCAATTATCACTACAGCTAAACGCCATACGTATAATACGTATGTGCTGTCCCATATTCTTATGAATACACATATATTTATGAGTCTGCCGTCTGACGGACTCACGATCGGATTTCCCATTAAACCAGTTAATGTTTAATTATAACCGGTCCCGATTACAATGCCCAGCCATTTTCCAATACAGTACAGTAGAGTGCATGTTCAAATAAACACTAAACAGAACAGGACAGGTTACAGAACAGACAGACAGACTACTCTGGTGAGCTTTTGCTTTTGCTTTTGGTTTTATGTTGACTCTGATCAGTTTAAAAAGACAATTGACGGGGTGGATTGGATAATGTCTATCCATTCATTATCTATTTGGGCCTCGCAGTGCATAGTGTTCTGGTAGTGACGTCAGACAAAGTTCGCTAGAACTCATTAAAATTACATAGATGCGAACAAACAAACAAAACAGATACGTTGGCCATGGCGTACGTATGGTGGAGCAGATTGCACCAGATAAAATTAAATCACTCTAAAGTTCATTCAGGAATTCCAGGCAGAGTAGTGTAAATGTGATTACTAGGAAATAGTGTGTAATGTGGTGATTACGCCACACTATGCAATACAATGGATTGATTTCATTAGAAATTTTGAATGATACTCGGAAATGCATAATTTATTTCGGGAATTTCGACAAATATTTAAGCCATTGTGTTTCCATTAATAATTTCCAAATAAATTATCAAAATTAGGACATGGTGACGAATAATCTGCAGCAGTGCAGTGCGCTGCCAATTTGAAATGCATTCTCGTACGTATAAGCCAAACAAATAAAAAATACAATCAAAAAAATTCACACTAATTTTGTACCGCACTCAAATGGCATAACTTTTATTGTGTGAGTAGCGTACTAGAGAAATGCTATAATTAATAAATTAGAATTAACAAAAAGTGTGAAGAATTCTTAGAAATATTCAATTAGATACAGGTAGGCACGCCAGACTATGCAAAAAAATAGGAGCCAGTCAATTTGCCAATTGTAGATGACATACAGATAAAACATGCGTTTGAGTTATTAATAAAAAAAAATACTACCTGCTGGTACTAAAATCTGAGTTTGTGTAAGTTGGAGTAGTTGATAGAAATATTTGAAGGCCGAGGTTGAGTGAGAGACATGAATGCGGATACGATCTGACGATCCTCCCTGAGATGATTATAAAATTCAGTGTACGAGTACGAGACATGACGTGTCAATGTAAACCAAAACCAACAATCCAAATACTTACTCTACCTTACACAATATCCAAGGGTGGTTCTCACGTTTTAACAGGAACAAAATTGATATGTACATTTTATAGGGAATTTGGTTAACTATCTTCAAAGTTTTTAACCTGTGGGTGTACCACCTTGTACGATACGAATGCAATTGCAGATGTGAATGCAGAACCAGAAGGTAGAGCAGAAAATCCCGTAAATCCGGATGTAAACTTTGCACAAAAAGTAAACATTCAAAATGCTGTCAGGTGGGAAAAGCTGTTGCATGTAATTGGAATCTCAAAATCCTCGTCAGTCCTGTTTAAATATTTAGTACTTTACATTTTTATCACTTATCCGATGTGGATGCTGTGATTGTGATCAAACAAATACAGACAAGAACAATTTGGAGCAATTAGTAAACCAGTTTATTGAATATGTCCATGTCCCACATGTCATGTCACTCTCAAGTCAAATACAATTTCAATCGAAGAGCGTGGGAATTTATAATGGTACTTACTCCACATGAATCAATATAACGATCATTCAATGAGTGATTACGGTAAAATATTATCGAATAAAAAAAATTTACATTTCCAAATCTCTTCTCGAGTACTTCTCAGCTAGGTGACCAAAAAATTTTGTCGTCCAAGCTCAGTCCATGCTAAGATTTATTTTTATACGTCACATTCTTAAATAACTTTAAGATCCATTAACTTAAGCTCAGTTCCGGTAAGGTGCTGTACAAGTAGAGTTTAGAGTAAAAGTGTCATTTGATTATCTCCTCGTTTATTTTGGTTTAATTTCCCTTGACAAATGTCAATGGCGTTGAGGTCGTAAAATTCCTGGGCTCATGGGTCCGTTTAAATGGTGGTGTGGTGATCCTCCTTGGTACTTCTATTGCTATTACTATGTCTAATGTATTCTTTTAACGCTTCGCCATCCCACAATCAGTTTTGGCCCACTTTTTTTTTCCTTTAGAAACACTTGCGCGTATCGTACGCCTGTAACGGGTGTATGACAGCGGGATGGGAGTATTCGCAGTGGTATGGCGTATGGCATGCTATGGAAGTCCATAGTGTGATGAATATAGGACTTGAATGTTTATTTACAAATAGGAATGAGGCTAAGGTCATTCGGTTCACTCCTTTAGCTCTAGCTCCTGAACAAACTCTACATGGCGATGGGACTACTCGCCAAATATACAAACACACGCATGTAATCCATCCATGACATCCTGACATTTTATATCGTACATAAATTGCAAAAAAAAAATTCTAACGAACTTGCTCCCACAAATAGTGGAACAGAAATATAAATATGATAGAAATTGAACTCATTTTATTTTATGGCACATTGATATGTACGGTACGTGGTCATAAATGTGCGTTGCGTGCGTGCGTGGAAGTTTTTCTAAGGGAATGGACACTAAGCAGGTTTAATTCAATTTGATCAAGGAAAGGTCACCCTAGTAGTAATAGTAGAGGAAAAAAATTCAATCTGACCCATGACTGTGACATTTTATGGTGAAAATTCAAATAGGGTCTAAAAAATTTAATTTAGTGTCAGTTTAATTGGGTATTACTGATTGGCATTGCTTGGTTAAATAATATACATATTTATTTTTGTACTTTCATGTACATATTTTTATTTAGTGGGAGGAAGGTCGCACTAGTAGTAGGAAAATCACCAGTATACAGTAACCCATGACATCAGGACATTTTATATCTTAAAATCGCTAAAGGTACTACATGGCATTTTAATACATCTTCACATAATTTACGTTCGCCCTGCAATAGATTGGTCAATATTCAACTAGAAATTCTCCATGCCAGTATGCCTGTATGCATTTCATTGGATTAGAATTGTAAACAATTAATCCAGCCAGAGCCAAAAAGTATTGACCAAGTCAAGTCGATCGATTGATAAGGTCAATCAGTCAATACATTTTAAAATTTTAATTGGTAATGTGATGATTGGTAAGGAGGTTAGGACCCACGGACGTAAAATAGTTGAGTAGGTTCTGTTCTGTTCACTATTTATGTTACGTAGCGTATAAATGTGATGAAATCAGCAAGGTCATTCAATTGATCTACTATTTACTATGCACTCTCTCTTCGACGGATCGCCTTTCTCATTAGAAATGAAATGAAAAATGACAACGAAGTCGAAGCTTAAGCTATAGAAAACCACCAGCTGATCAAAGCTAGTTTTCTCATAACACTAACACTAACACTTAACATGATGTCTAATAATATTATGATTACTTATTATTTATTATCTTGAATTTTAAACTCTATAAACAAGTACGTACTCGTACTTACGTGAAGCGTGTACGCCTCACTTCTTGCCTTGCAACCAGCAATAGGAACCCAAGTGCAAAGTGCACTTTATTCTAGTCCATTAGATAATAAATAGTCTCGAGCTAAATAAAGTTGTGAAAGGTCCGGATTGTCAACAAACAACAAGTACATGTACTTACGTAGTGCATTCATACATACTACGACAACATTCACATTCACGTTATGATTACATTACATTTGCATTTTGCATCCACAAGCTGTCGTCTTGGATCTTGGCATCAAATCCGTACTTTATTTCCATACTACGCCTACGACGGTTGAGATGCGGTTGTGTTCCAATTTATCCTCGTGCGCCCTGCCCTGTATTTTTAGGCCTCGTATTCATGTTGATATTTTGACATTTATTTTTGTTGGCATTTGAACTACAATATGGATGACTCAGATTATCATCCTATTTCTAAAATATATTTTGGAATTTTTTTTTTACCGGAACTACCTGGATGATGCACTAAAATTGGCTACTAGTTCATAGTAATACAAATAGTAAAATTGTAGCAGGTGATTGATTTTGGAAACGCATTAAATAATTGGGCACTAATATGTGTAGTAAAGATGAAGGATTTATCTACGTACATAATATGCAAATGTGAACAAGATATTAATGTCAATGACTTTTTCCAGGTATGCATG